>JAOXYF010000018.1:5120504-5132973 GCA_028565775.1 Sternarchorhynchus goeldii | reverse complement strand
GAAATATTTTATATATATATATATATATATATATATATATAGCATCTAATGCAATAAAGAAGTTGTCATTTTCAAAACTGACTTGAGAGAACTTTCTTTTCTGGAGGGTTACAAAAAAGAATGTCATATATGACTGTTATCTAGAACACACGTGTATTTGTTCTAAGGTCAATTTAGACCACAGAGGCTCTCTCTAACGGCTAATAAAGGAGACACGGTGCACCTGGCCATGGAGGTTCTGGGCTCAGAAAAACGAGACATTACATGGAAATTCAACGGTAAAACATTTGATGACAAAAACATGTTCTTGGATGCATTTGCGCATTGATGTGGTATTTTAAGTCTATATACTTGAGATCTGGTTCATTCTTCAAAACTAAGAACCATGAGCATAATGTGAATGCACTAATAACTCATTAATTAAATTACTAATTAAATAATTATCTGACTGCAAATGCTTTGAAGAATCATGTATAGTAGTTGGTAAAAGAAATAACATCAGCAGATAATTGCAAGATAACCTCCAAATTAATTATTCAATATTGAGTGAATGATTCAATGTTATTGCATGTTGTAGGTAATTATTTCTATATGACGCACTGGGGAGACTACCCCAACCACATCGCACTTCTCACCATTGATAACCTGGACCAAAACCATGAGGGGATTTACAGTGCGAGCTACGTGGGGGACAGCCCCCTGTATGGAGCCTGGATGCGTCTGATTGTCCGTGGTACAGCATTCACATATCATTCTGTGTTGCTATTTCCAAGATCTCATAATGCCATTATTGTCCATGTTTATTTTTAAACACCATTTGAAAGTGTCAGTTGCCCTTTACATTGTGATGACATGATGAATTATCCAATAGAAATGGTCTAAAATAAAATCTTGCAGGTCCTTTGGCAGATTTTAAGGCCCCCCCCCTTCTCATGTAGTTCTATTCTGGAAGATATAAGGTTTTCTGATGACAACAGTGTGATGTTTTATATTTTCTTAGACCTTACATTGTTTTTTAATGCTGGTTTACAAGCTTGTCCAAAGAACAAATGGGGCACAGACTGTAACAAAGAGTGTCCTGAGTGTCTCAATGGGGGCGTGTGTCATGACCGAGAGGGCGACTGTGTGTGTCCTCCAGGCTTCATGGGAACACGCTGTGAGACAGGTGAGTGGAGCCCTTCCGTACCGTGACAAAAACACACTATGCTCACGTCAACCTGCTTGGACGCTCAGTTTGAGCAGTCGGCTGTTTTTAGGCAAGACGACAATCAATTATTTAAGCGTCAATTCTTGTTTGTTTGGAATGAAAAATGGGCCTTGTGAACTTGACATGTAAACAACAAGCTTCACTGATTTCATTCAGCTGCAAAAAAAAAAACTTAAAAGGAAATGGTTTGTCTGCCAGGTTGAAGCTTCCTGTTAGAATGTAATAAATGCTGTGTATTTTGAATGATGTAATAAATGCTGTGTATTTTGGTGTGGCTTCCAGCCTGTCGAGAGGGAATGTTTGGTCGAAACTGCAAGGAGTCATGCAAGGCCGAGAGCAGCTGCCAAGGACTGACTGTCTGTCTCGTGGACCCATATGGCTGTTCTTGTGCAAGTGGTTGGCATGGAGACCACTGTAACAAACGTAAGCCTGACTGCTTAATAGAACTTAAATGTCTAAAGTAGGTATTTGTATTAGTTAGTATTGTGTTCTGTGAAGATGATAAAGACCATGTTCAGGGCACCACTAAAATGGCATTAAACCTTGAAGGTTTGCACAGGTGTAATTGAAATCTGCCAGGAATAACAGAAACAAGCATTGAGTGGCCAAAATCAAATGTGACCATTTTCTATTCTGTCAACCACATTTTTCTCTTGTCTGATAAATGGGGGAAGCATGTCTCCATTCTCTGCCTTTACCTTTCTCTGTTCAAACTGGATTTGAACATAAGCTGTGGGCTCTATCAGCTGGTCCCATCTCACCCACGTACTACAGCTGAAAATTAGGCAGTTGATCTTCAATAGCATATTTACTTTAGGTGGATTCACTGAATAATGTGCATTGACCCTGACAACAATCAAGCAGACAAATGTGGCCCCACAGATGTGTACTCACTCACCGCAGTGCATCAGAACATCTCGTTTGGTAAATGCCTGTTAGGTTCATCTTGGTCATACCAGGTTTATTATGATTAACCTTAAAAAATAAAAATGAAAAATAAACATTTTTGTGAGCTCAGTTAACAATACAACCTTAAATTATATCACAAACTGGACCAGGTTTATATAAATAGCCATAACTAACATAACATAATTACAGTAATGTAAAGTAAAGTAAAAAAAAGGGCAAAAAACTTTACATTTGGTTGTATATCTGCACACTTTATAATGGATACTAGGGCAGTAGAACTGAAAAGACAAAAACCCTAAAACTTAGAACTAAAAACAAATATATAAAAATAGACATATTATTACTATATTACATTGTAATTTTACTAAATTTCTATTTTATTAGTTATAATACTACTACTGTTAAATAATATAAAAGCTCAATAAAACAAGAAACATAATATGAAACAAAACTGAGGAATACGTTTAATAACACAGTGAAAACCTAGACATTGATAGCACAGACCTATTAGTACCTCTGATCTCACTCATTCTGATGTGCATCTTTTCTAGCCTGCCCTGAGGGAATGTATGGAGCTGGCTGTCTTCTGACCTGCAACTGTAAAAACAAGGGGAAGTGTAATCGCTTCAGTGGCTGCCAGTGTCTTTCTGGCTGGAGAGGACAAAACTGTGAGAAATTAGGTTAGCATGTATTTCCACTCTGCCTGTAACCTGCTATCATCATGTGGCATCTGTCTCCCTTAATGTAGCTGTTTAACTGTTTTGCCTTTTGGCCCCCAGATGGTGTTCCACAAATCCTAGACATGGCCAGCAACCTCGAGTGGAACCTGAACTCCAGCCCAAAGATCCTGTGCTCAGCAACAGGTCATCCTCTCCCCAGCCACGGTAGCATTGAGCTGAGAAAGCTAGACAGTACCGTGCTCAAGGTGAGGAACAGTGATACTCTGCCAACAGCGCACTTACCAAAAAGCACGATGCCACTATGTAATTGTAGGGCACAATCAAATACAAATGTAAATTGTTGGCCAACTTACAGTGACAGAGGTGACGTGTTCTGTGACCTCTGTAACTACAGTGCACAGCGTCTGCTTCATGGACTCTAGAATGTGATGTTTCGTCCAAACAGGCCTCCCGAACCACCATGGACTCAAACAAAAGCACAGCCCAGTTTGAAATCCCGGGCCTGACCATCGATTATGAGGGTCTGTGGGAATGTCGGGTCTCAACTAACGGAGGGCAGGACTCCCGCAAGTTCAGCCTAACTGTTAAAAGTGAAGTATTTTTATCCAAGTTCAGCCTAACTGTTAAAGGTGAAGTATTTTTATCCAAGTTCAGCCTAACTGTTAAAGGTGAAGTATTTTTTATCCAGCTTCTCATTACCTACAAAAGGCATCACTAAGTGAGACACTCCTAATTCCACAAATCTTCAAACAGAGCCTCCTTGTCCAACGACTGCTCCCAAACTGATAGAGAAGACAAGTAAACAATTCATTGTGAAGCCAATGGAAAGTTACAGAGGCGATGGCCCCATTGTGTCCACTAAGCTCCTCTATAAGCCCCTGGACACAGAAGACTCCTGGTCCTCCATTATAGGTGAGAAAAGGTCATTTTGTCAAGTAGCTGTTTTTTAGTTTCTCAATCAAACTTATGTCAAATAATTCCATATCCATGGACTCTTGAACTTACACTTAATATTTATAATTATTTTTAAAAAATTTATTATTGTTTTATATGTTAAATTGCATTATTATTGTTGTTTATTGTTGTTTAAGATGATAAAATTGTACACGAGAGAACAATTTGGTTTCAAACTGTTTCACTAACATCCTTTGAAATTGTTATGAAGAGCCGAAAAATATTTTCTACAGATGGCTTTGTTCAAAATTAAAGCACTGCTTATAGGGATGATAACATTTAGAGGACCGTAGCATAGGTCAGTATCGAGTGTTAGTAGTTAGCGATGACAGCAGTTAACCACAGTTAATTCACTATTCAAATGTGTGGTCATTTCTATAAGATGTGTGGTCATTTCTATAAGATGTGTGGTCATTTCTATCAGATGTGAGGTCATTTCTATAAGATGTGAGGTCATTTCTATCAGATGTGAAGTCATTTCTATAAGATGTGTGGTCATTTCTATCAGATGTGAGGTCATTTCTATAAGATGTGTGGTCATTTCTATAAGATGTGAGGTCATTTCTATAAGATGTGTGGTCATTTCTATCAGATGTGAGGTCATTTCTATAAGATGTGTGGTCATTTCTATCAGATGTGAGGTCATTTCTATCAGATGTGAGGTCATTTCTATCAGATGTGTATAAGATGTGAGGTCATTTCTATCAGATGTGTGGTCATTTCTATAAGATGTGTGGTCATTTCTATAAGATGTGAGGTCATTTCTATCAGATGTGAGGTCATTTCTATAAGATGTGTGGTCATTTCTATAAGATGTGAGGTCATTTCTATCAGATGTGAGGTCATTTCTATCAGATGTGTGGTCATTTCTATCAGATGTGAGGTCATTTCTATAAGATGTGAGGTCATTTCTATAAGATGTGAGATCATTTCTATCAGATGTGAGGTCATTTCTATCAGATGTGTGGTCATTTCTATCAGATGTCATATCAGATGTCACAGACTTTTTTAACTAAGTAAATATTGAGCAACCAGGGTATTCCGAGGCCTTTCATCTGTGTGTCTCAAACAGGCAGGGTTTTGAAATAAAGTGTACTTGGACAATCATCTGAGGGCGTTTTTGCATTAGCTGTTCATAAGTTATGAACTAAAAGAAAATCTTGGCAATGAACGCACACTTTTTGGATGCTACAGCACATGCAGTATAATAGTCTTTTCCTGCTTTTGTGTTACAGTGTATGGGAGTGAACTCATCACCCTAGTGAATCTCAAGCCCATGACCAAGTATCAGGTCCGGGTACAACTCACTCGACCTGGAGATGGAGGGGAGGGGCCCATCGGTCCAGAGGCTGTCATGGAGACTGATTGCCCAGGTGCGCTCCCTGAGACACTAAGGGAAAAAAATGTGGAAGAACAGCCGCGGGAAGTGAGGAGAGCATGTAGGAAAGACAGAGGCTAAGGACGTGTGTGAACAGGCAGGGGCACTATCTCCATCGATGTTCCCTCTAGCTCCATTACCAGTTCATATGGTGTTTGTGACTGACAGGATTGAGTCAAGTCTGGTTGGTGACTTAGCTGTTTTTGTCAGACAGATCTCCACTAGACTCTGGTTTAGTCATCGTTAGTTTGCTGTTCATCCAGACTGGCTGGAATAGGAGAGTAGCACTGTGAGCTGCCAGCTGTGGATCGGCACTGACTGCATGTTCTGTGTCACTAGTGCCCACGGTCAGGCCGGAGATTGATTTCAGCTCTCAGGAGGGGCGGAACGCCACTGTGAAATGGCGCCTGCCAGCAGGCCGTGGCAGGGCCACTGGTTTCTTAGTGCAGATCTACGGACCACATGAAGAGAAGCTGTGGGAAGAAACCACCTTGCTCAATGTACTCTCCACAAAGCTCTACAACCTGGAGTACCACTACGACTACCAGGTGGTCGTCCGGCTGGTCAACTGTGGCAGCTACGGGCCTGCCTCAAAGACCTATACCATCCGCCTCAACAGCCAGGGTAATACCTATCTGGCCACTAGGTGGTAGTAAAAGCTAGCTGAAAGTGCTAGGTGTTGCCCAGTGTTGTCCCATGCCTGCTCCAGCAGGATAGCAAGATCAGAGGGACATAGAATGATTGCACTAGCTAGGATATTGACTATTACAGGGCATTGTGTAGAGGAAGAGGTTTATGGTAACATTAGGGAGGAATATAATGGCGATTGTGGTATCACTGGCTGGACTGTACTCCATCAGGCTTCTTTGAAATATTTACTGGTTAAAGTAGTCTTCACAGAAATGAAAGGCCAAGCATATTGCTATGTTTTGTAAGAAGACACATTGAACTATGTGCCTAAATGCCAAGCCTTCTCCATGCCAGGTCCCTCTTCACCACAGAACGTACACGCCGATCCCCTATCCTTCAACACCGTTCAAGTTCGCTGGCAGCCTCCTGAAGATCCCAACGGTGGAATCATCAAATATGTCATTGAATACCAGCCAGTTGGCCAGGGCAGCCTGCACCCGTGGGTGGATACTGATGACGGAAATAAGACCACCAAGGACGTGACGGCCTTGAACGGAAGCACCTTGTATCAGTTCAGGGTGCGGGCTTTCTCCAAGGTGCCTGGGGAGTGGAGCAAGTTTGTGCAGGCCAGGACCCAGGAAGACGGTATGAAATTAAAAGAAATTAATGGATAACAGAAACCAACAATACTCTAAATACACTTGTGCATGAACATTTTATTGCTAAATAGTGTTAAAAGTGCTTGTAGAGGAGGAGGGTCTTAATTACTGTCACAGATGAACAGAGCTCAGCACGTGATTAGCATAGAATATTAAAATAGAATATTAAAATAGAATATTACTGTTGCTTGATGCTTTTTAATTAGTTGAGAGAAGCATGTGATGTTTATGTGTAATAAAGGAGAAATGAGACCCTGTATAGTCATTCTACTGCTGATCTGTCCATCAGGTTCTATCAGCTTCAGCCCCACCACCCTGGGAGTGGGCAGGGCTCTGGGGGATGAGCACCAGCTGCTCTGGGCAGTTGTTGGCTCAGTGGCAGTGACTTGTGTCACCATCCTGCTGGCACTGCTGGCCCTCTTTTACATCCGCAAATCCATCGTTAAACGCAGACGCACGTTTACCTACCAGTCAGGATCGGTGAGTGTACAGGGTACAGAGAACGTCTTCTCACCTGCTCAATTGTACTCCAGATATTTCTGTTTGAAAATGGATACCAAACGTGTCTTTCAGTCCGTTCATTTACTTCAGTTATCCTCGCCGACACACAACCACACACCCACACATACACGCACACACATGGATGTGTGATACATATACCTCCTAAAAAAGGGAGAAGAAACGATTCTGCAGTTCAACTCAGGGACCCTCACACTAACTCGGAGACCCAAGCCTACCCCCGAGCCCCTCTCTTACCCAATCCTGGACTGGGAGGACATCAAGTTTGAGGATGTGATTGGTGAGGGGAACTTTGGCCAGGTCATTAAAGCCATGATCAAAAAGGATGGTATGAAGATAAGTGCTGCCATCAAAATGCTTAAAGGTGAGGATCAAAGTCCAAAACACTATGCACACATTCCTCATTATTAAAAATGCAATCACAATATTTTTGCCTTGGGCCCATTTCATGCAAGTGTGTTTATGTATCTGTCATGCAGAATTTGCCTCTGAAAATGACCACCGGGACTTCGCTGGTGAACTGGAAGTGTTATGCAAGCTCGGCCAGCATCCCAATATTATTAACCTCTTAGGAGCCTGTGAAAATAGAGGTGAGTGCGCCACCTGCTGGACACCTATACATGCTTGGCAGCAATAGTTGAATGGTCTACATACAGTAACCAGATAACCTGGTCAGTCGTTTGGATGCAGCAAGTATAAAGTCCCCGCCCACCCAAGATTTAGTTCGAACCATCTGGATTTGCTATGCAGGTAAAACGTACACACCTATGACATGGACATAAACTGCACCATAAAGCAAAGTGTTTATGAGCAACACTTACAAAGGCAAAGCAAAGTCAGTGGATTAGTACTGATGCTGAATTCTGGATTGGTACTGATGCTGAATTCTGGATTGGTACTGATGCTGAATTCTGGACTGGTACTGGTGCTGAATTCATCAGGCTCAAGCTTTAGGACCACCATTCAGATGATGGGCCGGACAATAGGAAAAGAACATTAGTTGTTAATGGCTACTGATCTATTTTTCTGTTATTGTATTAAAAGCACATAGTGTACGTTTTATGCACTTATTATAAGTATCTCTGTGGTTGGGTTTGCTCTATTTGTATCACAAGTTAAGTCACCCTAGACTGGAAAATCATCATCTGGTCTTAGTTTTGGCTCAACTAATGTTCCCAGTCATACCCGGGACAGAACGGAAAGAAAAGGGGAAAAAAAACATTCAACAAATTAAGACCATTACCCAGATGTTGTTAAAAATAATAAAGACTACAAAAATTACACCAGCATGACCACAGAGGCTTTAATAAAAGATGCAAGCTACTCCTCAAGAAGCAGAAAGAACAAGTTACACATCTACCATGTAGTTCCTGAACTAGGAATCCTGATAGGAAGTGTGGAGAAAAAGGCAATTGCTCACAACTGAAGGAAAACAACTTTATCTGTGAAACACACTGGCACTGGTATGTATGATAGGCAGTGGGACCGGGTTGGTTGTCTGTACTGATAATGGAACTGGTGATGGGGAGCAGCTTAAATCAGACCCAACCAAATGCTTCAAAACTTAGGAAAATAACACACCAGCAGCTGGACAATGAGGAGAGTAATTTTTAGTAATTAATCGTAATTTTTGCAGGCCCAGAAAGTGGTGACTAGCCACGCAACCAAAGAGGTACAACACTGAGAACACTTTCCAAGGAAATGACTAAAAGCAGAAGTTCTTAGGTACCAGATGCCCAGTGTCTTGTAAACTATATATGAGTTGCATAAACCAGGCAGTTGTCAGTTACCAACACTTTGTATCTAAGGTCATAAAAACATCTCGAGGTCATTATCCAGGACCAATCGCCCCCACCCCTGCCCCCTCTCACAAAAAGTGAACGTCCTTAAAAAATCACCAAGCATTTCACATTTCATTATGTTTTATTTGATTTTATTTGGAAGTTGCTCAACGAAAAAGCTTAACTCCTTTTGGTCATTCTGTTTTATCAGTTCTTTCCCCAGCTAATTGGTTTATCAGTTCTTTCCCCAGCTGATTGGTTTACTGTTTAGTTTTTCCCTTCAGTCAAGTGTATACAGACAATCAGTACCCATCAACCAACAGTTCACTGGTCATCCTCCACCCTGTTAATGGCTGGGCCAGTTCTGGGTATTAGACCATCATCAACATGGCAGTGACGGTAGCTTTGATAGACAGATGGTTGTAGGTGTTGAACTGGAACAGGTGGGTTGTGGCACCCAAAATGAATAGTTTAAGAAACTGGTCGGTAATGAAGAGAAAGAGGATGGCAGGCGCAGTCTGGTGAGAGGCCAAGGGTTAGTTCAAAGGGTTTTACTGTATTTGAATTGCCTTTATGTGCATAGATACAAATTTTATTTTGACCATATTGTCTTCAGTGGTAGTTACCAGCATATTTTCAACCTACTCCTAACCATTAACCTAATACCAACACCCTTTAATCTACAAATAAGATAATTCAATTTAAGCATGTGTTCCCTGAAATGAGGAGATTATGCAAAAAAAAAACAGTCTAAATTGAAGTCTAAATTAAATTGATTAAGTCTTTACTGTTAGGGAATATGTAGTGCAATTTGGACTTTGTTTATCCTCTTTGTTTATACAGGTTACCTGTACATTGCTATTGAGTATGCTCCGTACGGGAATCTCCTGGACTTCCTGAGGAAGAGCCGTGTGCTGGAGACAGACCCCGCCTTTGCTAAAGAACACGGCACCGCCTCCACACTTACATCCCAGCAGCTCCTGCAGTTCGCCGTTGATGTGGCAACAGGCATGCATTACCTTAGCGATAAACAGGTACCAAAAGATTAGGTTTGGCACCATACTACAGCTGGAAATGATGGCCGCTGTATCTGTGTTTACGTTCACGTTTTTTATTTAATTTTGTATTTGAACCATAGCATATTTATTGCAATAAACTTTGTGCTTCTCTGTTCTCTGGTACAGTACTTTATGACCACTTTCTATTCTTCACCACTAGTTTATTCACAGAGATTTGGCAGCCAGAAATGTGCTGGTTGGAGAAAATCTAATGGCTAAAATTGCAGATTTTGGACTCTCTCGAGGGGAGGAGGTCTACGTAAAAAAGACAATGGTGGGTAAAATATTTACTATTATTAGGCTGATATTAGGCTAGTGAACAACAGTTTAGAGTGAAATTTAATTTGTATGATTTTCTATCTCTGTTCCATGGGCCTTAAATCAAGTTGGATATAATATCTTACAGCAATGCTATGCACTGGTCCAGTAATGAATCACTGAGCTCACATAGTTATACATGCCACTGGATTGTGTGAGGTCTGGAATTCTGACAGGGAAACAGCTAAACAGTTCTTTTCCCAGGGGAGACTACCTGTGCGATGGATGGCTATTGAATCACTAAACTACAGTGTCTACACAACAAAGAGTGATGTGTAAGTTTACTTTCTTGTGTGTATGTGTGTGTCTGTCTGTGTGTGTGTGTGTGTGTGTGTGTATGAGTGTGTATGAGTGTGTGTGTGTGTGTGTGTGTGTGTGTGTATGTGCTTGTGTGTTTGTGTGTGTGCGTTTTATATAAAATCAGCATCTGTTTTGTAGGAAACACCATAATTATTAATAACCGAGAGGTTCAAGCTCTTAAAATACAATATTATACTTCACATTCTGTACCATTCTGTATCACATTTGAAAGCATGTTTTAAGTCGTTCTGTATCAGTTAATAAACTGCACAGGCGGCCTGTCAGCTCACAGTCTCAACCCAAAACAACAAATCATCCTGGGCTCTTCCTGTGTGTCCCTCTCACATTGGTCAATGGACAACTGATAATAAGAAGGGAGGAACTGATTACAAGGCAGGAAACTCTAAAGCAGCTCTGGGCCACAATGACCACCACAAAAAAATGCTATTTTTACGCGGCTGAGGAACTTGGTGTGTTGAACAGTTTGAAAATACAAAAAAGTTTCCTCTACAAGCTTTGGACGTGGGGTGTAATGAGCTTGTGAACCACGTGCAGTTCTGTAGTTAATGTAGGTCTCCACACGTGCAGTTCTGTGGTTAATGCAGGTCTGTAGTTAATGCAGGTCTGTATCTTCTCCACATGGACCCGTCCACTTTACCTCTTTTCTCACAAAACATAGAAAATCCTCAAGTTCCAGTTGCACTAGTTGATGTACACAGTTCATTTGTTCAATTAAAGTCTAAAAAACTAAAAAAAACAAAAACATTTTTTTGTTTTTCTCAGCTGGTCTTTTGGCGTGCTTTTGTGGGAGATTGTAAGCTTAGGTAAGTTTATGTTCATTAGATTGGTTACAATTGTTAGATGACATCTGACTGATAGTGAGATTGTTGAGATTGTTGTTTTAGGCTTATTAAAATGAGTCTAAGCTGTCTGCTGGCATTATCAATACAGCTACTCCATCAGCACTTGTTATGTTAAGTGAAGAGGGAGGCCTCTTTCTGAATTTATTGATATTTGTGGTACTATTACAGCATTAACAGTCAGTTGTTTTCAGGATTTGCTGGAAGTTAATGTATATTAAATGTTTGTTTAAGAAATAAGGACATGCTAATGCTTGTATGGCAGGTGGAACTCCATACTGTGGGATGACCTGTGCTGAACTCTACGAGAAGCTTCCTCAGGGCTACAGGATGGAGAAGCCCAGGAACTGTGATGATGAAGTGTAAGCACCCTTCCATGCTGCTGTAGTTCAGCTTCACAATGGGAGATTCATCACTGTGTAATGAAGATATAGTGATCAATCTCCCAGTGTGTTTAAGACCGAGTGGAATCATGCAAAGGTGCAGCACGAGGGACAAGGAAAATTGGTGCATTTATTTATGTACAAAATTGCTTTGCATTGAGCATCAGATCATTCACATGTACAGTAAAGTTTGTTTGAACCCATGTGTTGATAGAATGAAGTAATATCTTAAAAAATGTTTTTAAATGATCTAAATGATAAAAATTGTTTAAATTTGTTTACCCTGATTTAAAGTAGGTGAAACTCTTATCTGAAAATCTTATTTACACTATATTCAAGTAAAGTGAGCATGCAACTGGGTCAGAAGTGGGGCACAATCTCTATTCATGTTTTTCAACCATGTTAGATTTATTTAGTTTTGTTGTATCATTTATTAAAGTAATGATTCTTTGTACAGATATGAGCTGATGAGACAGTGTTGGCGAGACAGACCTTATGAGCGTCCACCATTTTGTCAAATATCAATCCAGCTCAACAGGATGCAGGAGGCCAGGAAGGTCAGTCTGGCCACACTTGTTCCATGCACGCTTCACACACACTCCATGCACGCTTCACACACACTCCATGCACGCTTCACACACACTCCATGCACGCTTCACACACGCTCCATGCACGCTTCACACACGCTCCATGCAGGCTTCACACACACCCCACACTTGTTCCATGCACGTTCTATGCACGCTTCACACATGCACCATGCACGCTTCACACATGCTCCATGCAGGCTTCACACACACCCCACACTTGTTCCATGCACGTTCTATGCATGCTGC
>JAOXYF010000018.1:5082645-5112507 GCA_028565775.1 Sternarchorhynchus goeldii | reverse complement strand
GGAGAGGATTGTGAAACAAAACCCATTCAAAAATGTGGGGGAGATTCACAAAGAGTGGACCGCAGCTGGAGTCAGTGTTTCAAGAACCACCACGCACAGATGTATCATGGGTTTCAGCTGTCGCATTCCTTGTGTCAAGCCACTCTTGAACAAGAGACGCGTCAGAAGCATCTTGCTTGGGCTAAAGATAAAAAGGTCTGGACTGCTGCTGAGTGGTCCAAAGTTATGTTCTCTGATGAAAGTACATTTTGCATTTCCTTTGGAAATCAAGGTCCCAGAGGCACAGAATCCAAGATTTTCATTATAACTGACAACTAATCATCAATATTAAGAAATAAACATTTGAAATATATCAGTCTGTGTGTAATGAATGAATAGAATATACAAGTTTCACTTGTTGAATGGAATTACTGAAATAAATAAACTGTTTCATGATATTCTAATTTTATGACCAGCACCTGTACTTTCTAGAAAAGCCCTCTCAAAAAGTAGTGTCCAGTCAATACCTAGGACTCTGAGCAATCTCTCAAAAGCAGCTACACAGCTCGGTGGTTGAAAGTGTAAAAAGTATACCAGTTCACAATATCAAGAGCCCTGCAAAGCCTTTCTGTTGGGAAGGTGGCTAATGGGTTAAAAAAAACCATTCATCAAATTAAATCTGTTTTAGATTTAGAAAGTATGAGATGTTCATGTGCTGTGGTGTCATCTCAGTCAAAACAGAGGCTCCAAGAGGGCTACAGGAGAAGACTAAAGAAGGCAGGCTCTGTTTGAGATGGAGCTGCCCTCTTCCAATCATATCCCTGCACCTGATGTACCAGGTTCGCTACCAGTTCCATGGAGAGACTGAATGGAAGGTGTGGAATTAAAATATGTATCAATCTTACTACAGCAGTTCTAATATCGTTGAAGACAGGATGATTAAAAGCTCAGTAACAAAAACCCTAGAATTATAATAGACACTAATGCAGCAGTTTTTATTTCTGTATCTATGGCAGTATATTAAATGTTTCTAATTCTTCTACAGATTTTCACAGTGCTGAGTGCCAAGACTGCCACTTGTCTGGACGTGCAAACAGGGAGCCAGTATACCATCCAAGTCAAAGCTATGCCCAATGGGTCATTTTACAAGGGGCACTGGAGCCACTGGTCCAAACCTCTCTTGGTGCAATTGCCATCAAATGCAGGTGCTAATTAACAAAAAGCTACTAATTAACAATGAAAGCTACTACTGAACAATTAGCCTCTTATAATGGGGAGTGATGTTTACTAGCATGTCTGCACTCATTCAGGGCTGCTGTTCGTTGCATGTGCCCCGTTCAGCTTGCTCATCATTTCCATTGCGTTGTTCCTCTCCTTCACCAGATACATCAGGTTGGCTTTAATAACAGACATAATTGATTTATTTGAAATAAAGATAATACAATAACAGTGATCTGTGATCTGTTTACAGCATCATTTATTTAATGTTTCTGAACATTATCCATCAGTAAGCTCAAAACGTTCCTGTGGCCTCCAGTCCCGAATCTTAAGGAGATGCTGGAGAACTTCCTGAAAGAGATCAATGAGCAAAACTGGGTAATTATATATTTGCATATTTACAGCATATTATTACCATAATTAAAATAAATTAGACCGTTGAAAATGTACCTTATGTTGTAAGCATTTATTTAAGTGTAGTAATCTCTATGCCGCCAATCTAGGAACCCAAATTCAGCATCAAGATGGGTGACGACACACCTGCCTCAGTGGTGGAGGTTATGTCTGAAAGTGACAGTCAACCCATGAGGAAACCATCCAGGGCATCAAACTGTCCTCTCCTACCGGAAGGTGTCTTGGCCATGGGCAGTAATGGGGAACGTTCCCAGGATGGTCTGGAGGTCAGCCGGGAGTACGTGACCTTAAACACCAATGATGTTCTCCCATGCTTGACTGGAAATGACTATGTGTACAGTGTGAATGCATCCTCTGGCCTGGTTGAGGAGAGACTGGGCTATTTCTCCTCCGTCTGTTCTAGAACCTTCTCAGCATCCAGCACCAGCATCCTTAACCACTCCTATCTGCAAGCTGAGTTTGGTGGAGTCAGCTCTCCAGCCTGCCACTACACCAATCTAGAGAACTCAGAAATGACTAGGGTAGAGTGAAGTAAAGAGGCAAAAATTATACTTCTTGCATTTTCATTTTGATTCATTTGTTATATCAGTTATAGGTCAGTATTCTAATTGTATCTATAAATGAGTTTTTACAAAACAAATTGGCATTGGGGCACAAATTTAACACCCATTTTGAATGCAAACAGTACAGTACAGTACAGTACAACTCCCCCCCTTTGTCGGATCTGTAGTTTATTATTAAGAATATACATATTTTAGAAATATATAAATCCATGAGGTCTTCAACAAGAGGGAGGACAGAAAAAAGATGGCAATAATGACAATAACAACAACAAAACAACATACAAAAGAACATTGTGTACAAACAATTAAAGAATTTGAATTCATTTATGGGTTTAGAAGATTGTGTTGTAGGGAGTTGATGAATATTGACCAGTCGAGTTGAATATATAATTTATTAACAGACTGATTGATTGTGTGAGGGGAATTGATTGGTTCAACAGCATGGTTAAATGATAAATATATGGTTAAATGATAAATAATTTGTTGCCCAAAATCTTTTATGGGCGTACAAAGCCATACGGCATGTGTGTCAGAGGTGTTTCAGAGTCTATGAATCCCATTTTAAATAGTTTTTGCCCAGTGTAGTGTAATCTGTAGATAGATTTGTATTGTATAAGGTGTAGATTAGTACTATTAGTCATGTTAAATGTGTTTTTAAGGATCTGAGACCAGAAATCAGTAGAAATCAATAATTTCCTACATGGTATGATATATTACTGAAACTTTGCTGATCTAGATTGGATGTTAGTTTATACATTTTGGATGAGAGTTTATTTGTGGCAGAGATTTGAATAACATCAGAAACTGTGGAGGTAAATTCATGTTTGATTGCTTTTTAGTTTTGATCACATAATTGATCTGAGATATTCATGGTACTGGTTACTCCCAATGCCATATGTCTGGGTTAGATAATGTAAAATAATGTAAAACTATTATTCTGAAAGATGTGTGGAAGTTTGAGATTTTTAGTTAAGTAGAAAGTCAAGATTCTACCATATGGGTGTATATTTAGTCGCCATTTAGTTGACTGTGGCAGTTTGTAATTTGTGGACTGTAAGAGTAATGTATCAAATGAGGTAGTGGTTGAGGGTCCACCTTTAACGAATAGATGCGCTCTAATCTGGTGATTAATGCCTTGCTAATGATTTTTGTATCTATGTTCATAAGTGATAATGGAAGGTTAAGGCTAAGGGTCTTTATTGGGTTTTACATGGACTGAGATAGTAGCAGTATTTATATCAGAGGGTAATTTCATATTTTGTTTTACATCTTCTTCCATTCTAATGAATCCTAGGGCTAATATGTATCAAATAAGGCTCATAAAGGCTTATAAAGGCTTATAAAGGCTTTGGTTGAGGGCATTATGGAACTCATATGGTATTTTTTTGTTCTGTTTTGGTAAGTTAATATTATTAAGAAAGTGGTTATGATCTGGTTTTGGGTTCATGTCATGATGAGTATAAATTCTCACAGATTTTTTTTTTAAATAATTATTTATTTTCTTTATTGCATTTAAGATTTTGCTATGAATTCATTATATTCAGAATGTTCATAACGGAGTTATTGTAACAATTTGTTCTTGATTAAAAACTCATTGTATTATAGTTTGTGTTTACTTAATTCATTCTGGGTATCAGCTGTGGGACTGTCCATTTTATTCTCTAATTCCTTAGTTCAGAGTGTGTTTCTTTTTCTTGTAAGAGCTGTAGGATATTCTTTTTCCTCTTAGCACTCCTCCACTATACTGGTTCATTGTGTGGAGCTGCCCGTTCAGATTCAGAGCTTCTACTCAACCCTCCACCCCCTTTCAGCTGAAACTGATCATCCCCGATTTTTATTATTTTTTTTACAATTCAAAAATTGCCTACAAGTAATTATATACCTTCACCTCTATGTCTAGGGTTAGAATAAGAAAACACCGTTGTTGGCGTAACGAGAAGCATGGTCTCCGTATCGTTGTGTGTCAGTCGTGTCTTATGAAGTGAGTGAGTGGTACCTGCTTATACAGCATGTTTGGTTGTTGCTCAAAATACTGACTCTTCTGAATGTGGTTCATATATGCTGCATTTAAAAAGAAAATATTACAGGTGCCTTATTGGCTGGATTTGTACCAATTCTAATCCATCCATAGAACTTTATCACAGATTTGATCAGCAAACATGATCACTCAGGTCATAATTTATACTGCACTGACAAGTCTTTTGATGTTGGCAACATACAGTTCATACCTCAACTATGTTTTTAAAAATGTTATCAGACTGGAAGACAATCAAAAGCAGGTGATCCTTACAGCTCAGAGTTCCTCTGCTTCTCTGAGCACAGGATGATTTGCTGGTGTGTTACAGAGGAGAAAGATTCTTCATGTTTCAAAATTAATTCTTCTCAAAGTGCTTATTATGCTGCTTGTAGAAATTTCAGCATTTTAAAAACAAACAAAAAAATAACCACACAAAAAGAGTTGCTGCAAGTTACTTCCTGAAAAAATCAAAATCAAAATAAGAGAATGAAAATCAAATGTAATCTACATTCAAATGCAGATAAAAATCTATAATCTTTGAGATGGTTCTATGTCATAATATAAAAGTCTGCAATAGTATAAGAGTTTACCGTTACCATGGCATTAATCCCAAGTAGAATCAATAAATACCAGCATCTTCACATTTTTTAGTTTTCTGGAATACAAGAACACAACTTCCAAATATATTCCCAGTATGAAGAAACATTTTGTAAATTGCTTGTTATAACAATTAGAACCATTTTTGTCTCTATTTTCTAAATGTTTCTCATTTTTTGTATATAAATACCAATTAGATTAAAATTTAATTTCTGTACAAATCAGTGCTTTTATTTTATAAACGTACATTTATTTAAATGTATTACGGTAAAATCTGATGATGTAGGTAATATTGGGTTTATATTTACTGTTATGTGACTTGAAAGGCCTTTGTAATGTTCTTGAAAACAGCTTGTATGTAACCAAACTAGTACTCTAGTGAAGATCATGTTTCTTATTTAAGTAAGACCCAATTTCTCCATTCAGTCATATACAAATCTAAATGATGACCACTCTCTTTAATGGCTTTATTGAGTTCAAGAAATTACAAGGTCCTAAATGATCTGACCCACAAAAACATGACAGTTATACCCACACATTGACACAGACCATATATGAGAAGGTAGACAGTTGGTGAAGAATGACTGGGGGAGGCTGGCTCTCCAATGTTAAAAATAAAAATGGTTTCTTTAAATTAGTTTATTTTATGCTCAATACCAATAACCCTTGAGTTACCCAAAAACAATTACAGGTACAAATATGTTCATTTGGAATATGTTGTCCTTTCCACAAACAGCCTTAAGTGCTTACCAAAGGTGCAAATACAATCTAATTTTAGATTTCCTGTAACTGCACTGTGCTGTTCGGGTGCATTAACTGAAAATCTCTCCATTCCAAAAAGAGTAGCAGATTCAACTCCTCAGTCAGACTTTACCAGTCACTTAAGTCTAGCAGCGCAGTCTTTTATGAGCACAGGAGAAGCCTCCGCCCAGCAGAGTCACTGAGGTTCTCATGTCCAGCTGGGACAGAGCCACACAGAGTGGCTCACTCAGCCTTCAGGGCGTACAGAACATCGTCCTGGCTCACATTGAGACGCACACGGAGCAGCAGGTCCAGGTGGCTGGGCTCCACAAGCAGCAGGCGGCAGGCTCCCAGCCTCTGACACACTGCCAGGCTGTCGGACACACTCGGTGGTGCCAGGCCCTCCACGCGGCAGAGAGCCTGGTGCTGTACGAACACCTGTTCAGGTGGAGAGCGAACAGAGAGAGGAAGAAACAGAACTAAAGTGAGAATAATTCATATTCTACATGTATGACGAGGTTTTTATTATGAGCGACATGTTCATCTATCCATAGTCGGAGGAACCACCTGCTGAAATGTAGCTTCTTCAAGTCCTAGCCGACGAAATTCTGCAATCACTGCTCTCAAGAAGAGCTGTTCCTGCAGGGAAGCACACCTGTAATAGAAACCGTTCAGAACTGAGGATCGGGGGGGGGGATGCAATAACACCCACAGAGATGCACACATCTCCAAACCTGATGGCAGCAATATAGGAGGAAGAGAACATCTCATCTAAGGCTTCCATCACATGACTCATCCCGACCAATCCGGTTCCACCCTCATGTTCACAGATCTCAGTGGCGCGCCGGCAGATATCCAGGCAGCGGCGTGCATCACCTGACAAGGCTGCTACCTGATGAGAACATGAACAAGACGACAGTATCGATTTTTATTTATTTTTTAAGTCAGCATCCCCAGAACCGAGTGAATTAACTATGAATTGTGTTACTGTATACATGACTGACACAGTCTTGCTGACTGCACCTTTCTTGAGACCAGCTGAAGAGCATCTTCCTCAAACGCCTTCACCCTGTTCAGCCGGGATGTGATGATCTGCTGCAGCTGTTTGAACGTGTACGGCTGGAAGGACATGCGCGTCAGCCCCTGCAGAGACACGCAAGCATGCGAAGATTCATGGATCAACAACTGAAGTACTAAACCATACAAAACACTGCAAGGAAAATGAATCCATCATAATTCTCCAATGTTTGAGCACCGTCTGTGATTCTCGTGAGCCTTACCAGACGACTGGCCACCCGATTGATCATTATCCTCTCAGGCAGGTCCATCGTGTTGGCGATGGTTAGCACCACAAGGCGAGCATGTCTTCTTGTTGGCCAGTCAAACAAATTATACATGACGTTCTGTTTCCTGGTCCACAAAAGGTCCAGCTGGGAAAAGTAGGCCACACTATTAATCACCATATGAACAAAAACCTTAAGAACTGCATCAGTACTGGTGGAGCTCACCTCGTCCACCAGCAGTACTGTGGTGTCTTTCTTTGGTGCAGGTGTACTGAACCGTTTATCAAGCAGGGCGGCCGCGTGGTCTGCCGTAGCTTTCTGGTTCGTCAGTTTCTACAACAAAGCACCAGAGCCAAGTTAAGGCGGGAACAAGGCGGGAACACCACAGAGCTTAAAAAGGGGTGAGAGGCAGAAGAAGCATGCACCTGTAGTATCTGGACATATGCCTGGTGTGGGTCAGTCATCTTCATGCCATTGATCTCTATGAAGCGAAAGGGGGGCATCTCCTCCTGCTCCACCGCCTGCTGGAGAGAGCGGATCACCTCGTGCACCGTGGCAGTCTTGCCTGTGCCAGGTACGCCTGAGATGTACATACACCTGCAGAAACCCCCCCCCAAAACACCAAGCCGTCAATCAATGCGTTTGGACTCGATGAGCAGGACCTTGCAGGTCTCCGTGCACTAGAGCTGCACTCACCCTCCTGTGCCATCTGTAATCTTACTCTCCACAAAGCTGTAGATGTCTTGAAACTCCTGCTCTCTGCATGGCAAGGACTCAGGAACAGAGGACACATGCAACCTGTTGGTTTAAGAACATTTTATGAGGATGAACAAAAACTGCAAAAGCATGAATGACAAAAATATTCTGCCTCCTAACTCCTAACTGTGAAGGCTATTTCAACACTGAAGTAATTCATCCTGTGCTTTGGAAAGTCAGCTCCATTTTCAGTGGAAGTGACAGGAATGAACGCTAGTGGACCGAGAGCACGGATATGGAACATTGTGAGTAATGTCAGATAGTCCTCTTTAGCACCACCCAGCAGGACCTTCCCCAACAACCAGCAGGCCTAAGCTGAGACAACAGTGCCTTTATTTGTGACCAGAACTCCAAGAACACCAGATCCAAGGCAGGAATGTATCTTACTGACACACACACAAAAAGGTAAGAATCATTCCTACCAGATTTGAATTAAATTAGATTCAATTTGGCTTAGCTTATGTCAGTTAAGGGTAAAGTGTGAGGGAGGTTTGAAACTAGGATTTCTGGTTTTGGCGTTCACTGACCTTGTGCGTGCTTGTTCCAGTACATTCCCAGGCTTCCTGGCTGGCTGGCTCCTGTTAGGAATGCTAGGGATGGGACAACGAGGTGTCCGGGGAGTGGGAGGAGCAGACTGCAGTAACAACACCACCATAATTAATAACAGTACACCGAGTGAATGGCTGACAGGGTTTACTCTTCATTAAAAATGTAATGTAATGTAAATGTCAATTAAAAATTTCACACCTCGTTAGCCACAGTAAAACACAAAAGCAGTAGGGTTCTCCCGTGTGCTACGACGGTACCACTGATACAGGGGGGAGAGGACATGGCAAAGCTTCTCAGATGCATATTCCAGCTCTCCTAACTGCTACACCATCGTGTACCTTCTTGCTGGGCGTTTTGCGTGGGGTTCTAGCCGACGCCCTGCTCTTTACGGTCGAGCGAGTTGTTCTCCTGCCCGACCCGCGCCTGCTCCTCTTTGTGACGAGCTCATCTTCGCTGTCCATTACGCTCTCCTCTTCTTCATCGCTGCTGCTTTCCAGGTCAATATCAGCAGGCTCAAAGGAGCCATCAACGTCTGCATCTTCATCATCTGACTGCAGCTCACCACGGACACTCGGCTGGTTCCTACAGTGCAGTTCACCAACACTTACTTTACTCCTCCTGTACCAAACACACTTAAGAGACAAAACCAAAGACTGTGCATGTAACTGTTAACCATTAAGACCAATCTGAGAACATACAGCTGCATTTTTTGGATGCGTTCTGATCTCTTCTTGGAGGCAGTCGCATCGGTGCAGTGCCCAGGGGAGAACTCACACTCCTCCTCACAGTGCCCAGGGGAGAACTCACACTCCTCCTCAGTCCTACAAACAGAACCAAGACAAGTCATGAAGGGTTAATGACCTGGAATCACAAATACATCTACACCCAACAGACCAAATTTAGAGGGCCAGTCCTTTTGATGACATCTCAAGTGCACTGTGCATGTGTGATCCTTCTTAAAGGAAGTTGTAATGCACCCCTGCTGAATCCCCATGTATTTAAATGTACCAGTAATATAAATATAAAAGTTTTTGCCCTATTAGTTTTTTTGCATCCTGTATCTGTAACACTGTTGCCTGTTACACATACATGTTACTACCCAAAAGCAACGCACGCACGCACGCGAATAGCTCAAACTCTGGTAAAGTTATGGTGTCTGTTAAAAATAATTCATTTCAATTCAAAAGTAAAATCAAATATTGACTGGAAAAGGTGACAAAATCTTATGACAAAGTAAAGAAACACTAAGGATAAAATTAAGCAATTTGAGATTTTTGTCGACAACAAGAGATTCAAACCAAAGCCAAGACTGACGAGCTGTAGACACAGTTACAAAGAGGTGCGCATGAGCCGACAGTCTCACTGCCCAAACAGCAGGGAGGGAGACAGGAAGCAGATGCAAAGGTCAGCAAGGTCAAGGCCCTGCTGAAAGCAGAGGAGGAAGTGGTGGCAGAGAAAAACACCTACGTTGCAGCTGACTTCGCGTCAGCAGCTTCTCTGCCTTCGTCTCCCTCCAGACAGTCGAGGACACTGAAGCAGTGCGATACTGAGTGTGAAAACACGCAGAGCAGCGACACTGATGTGAATCTGACCGTTAACTACCAGGCACAGGCAGTGGTTTTTTAACAGTCCATGTCTCTGCATTAGCGTTTGGACTTTTGAGAGCCTTGTGAACCATCCATCATCTTCATGGGGGTCAGGGGGTCCCGTATCTCATCACGTTGCATGTGGAACGGGTTGTTAGTGTGCAGGAGACACTAAAGGACGGAATCTTTCACTCATCATTACTTCGTTGCCTGGCAACTCAAATGCACTCAGTAAGAAGTGGATGAAATGACAGCAGTTTTCACACTTCTGGTGGAGCCCTGGTGGAGCCCCAAGTTGGAGCCCTGGTGGAGCAGCCAAAAGCAATTTCTCAAAACTGTGCTACATAACAAATACAACCCTCGTTAGATTAGACCACTACACCTTAGATAAAGAGGTCCTCCTGGAAAACAGTAGTTCTCCACTGTCCATTCCACCACTTACAGCAAGACTACTGTGAGGGTAACCAGGATGTCTAGGTGGTTCCTGGTACATTCCCTTGCTGGACTGAAGTCAAGAATAAGAAGATCTAGACTCCTGGCTCTGGTTTGCACAACATGTAGCAGAATGTGCCAGGACAAAAACATACTGAGGTAAAATGTTTGGAGCAACAGAAGAACGGATGACAACCAAAAAAGAAACACTTCTTAGGACAGGCATAATGCCGCATCAGGAGAAATGTGGATACTCACAGCACAGCCAGAGCTCGGACCGCGGCACCATCTCTTCTCTCGGACGGGGTCCTGGAACCAACACTGGACAAGGTAGAGGGGAGTTATTGATCTTATCACCCAAAATAAAATGCTCATCCACTTTAAAGAAGCACATTAGGGGAGGACATCCCTAATTGGAGTGGGGTTACGAAGTGCAACCAAATCCCTCGGTCCACAATTTAAAAGTGCTTTAGTGTAAAAGTATCATTTATTTATAAAAACACCCATTCAGGAAGAAAAGCTGTGATAAAAAAGTTAAGTAAGCGTTAAAGCCTGCTTTGAGTTAGCAACACACAGCCTGACCTCCATCACCACGAGTAAGATTCCACACCTATGCCCAAGAGACCACGTAATTGGGGAGTGAAACTCACTTCTGTCTAAGGCCAACTCTCCTGGGAGTGGCCTGTCTCCTACGAGGCGTTTTGTTTCTGCTGATGACTGCTGGCTCTAGCCTAAACACATCATCTTCCAGGGACTGGACACTAAGTAAGTCCCTAGAAGGACAGTGGGAAGACTGCACTCAAAAGGCTTTTCCACAAAATGTCAGTGAGATCTTTCCTTACTAACACACTACCTAAATTTACATCCAGTCCAGTTTTCCATTATTTTGGTACAAGGTCAATTTCATACGCAGCACCTAAAAGATTTTACCTGCCAGAACCGCATCTGTCCACTAGGGTTTCGCAAGGTCTGTACACAGGCCGGAGTGAGAACCTTCCCTCTTTGGTGGCAGGTTTCTGAGGGGTTGAGAGAGGGGTCAGGTTGAGAGAGCTGGAGATGCTACGAGTAGGAGAACTGCCCAGTTTGGTAGCCAAGTCCCCCTGCGTCTCCTGGTCTTCATCCAATATTGCACCAAGAACGTCATCTGTAGTGAAATTCTTTGCTGGACCTTTGAATGCAAAACAGGCATCATTGCAGGTGTAACGTTGGTGTAATTTGACCCCCGATCTCACTACCACATCAATAACTCTGCTGACATGTTACTGAACTGTCTGCATTTGAACACACATATGGAAAGTAACTGCAGAGGACAACATGTAGTCGATGCACAAACTTGGTCAACATCTGAAACCACTGGCCCCAAGGAAGCACACAAGCACTCACTGGAAAGATCCAACTTCTTGCGAATACCGGGGTTGGAAGAGACCCTGTTCCTCCTCTTCACATTTAGGATTTTGGCAGCGGAGAGTTTGGAGGCCGAGTGGGCCGACTCGGCTTCCGCGGTGCCCACCTTGCCGGTGCTGGCGCAGCCACGTGGGTGCACGCCGGCCACAGCCCGCTTCATGACAGCGGGGTCTGGGGTGGGGAGGGCGCGCACTCGCCTCCCTGCCGCCAACAGCGGGGGAGTGCTGGGGCTCCGAGGAGGCAGAATTAGCTCTGGCTCCATCACTCGAAAAGCCTTAGTGTCCCATATGAGCTTAACAAACAGAGTATCCTTGCTCTCATCATCTGGGAAAGGATCTGCAGCAGGAATATGCTTTACCTATACATCAATCAGAGAAAACCAACCACCAAGAACAGAGTAGCTTAATAAATAAAAGAATCACAAATAAACACCAATAATTTATTGCCATTTCCTATTAATGTAATGTACTCATTATTGTACTGACATTTTAGTACTTCTATTCATTATTATTTTAAAAGCAGTTTCATCAATAACAGGTACAGCATAACAGTAGAAATAAATCATCATGTTTGCTTAAGTCAGGCTATTATCAAAAACATACACAAATCTGACATTACAGAAGTGTTTAGAGTAAATGTTCATGTCGCTCTGGGCTGATGATTTGAATACCCAGCTGCCCATTTTTCTAAAAACTGCATTCGCCATCATCATCATCATCATCATCTCCGGCAACCAGGAGGAATTACTGCCCCCTTCTGGTCACTGCATTATTCTGCAATGTTATCTCCTCACCCAGTCCCACTAACTGGCTGTAGCACAACTCTGCTGAAGCCTTTCGTCTTAACAGAAGCACCTGAGCAGACCAATCTCCCTGTCTGTGGGTATACGAGTACCCTGTGTTACTTCAGTCAGATTTCCATGTGCACATACCCGAACTGCTCCTAGAATAGTCTCAGCCTCCACCTCCGTATCGCAGGATTCATCCTGGTAGTAAAAGACTTCCTGGGGATGCGGTTCCCTGCCCAGAAGCTTTAGCTTTTTCTGAGGTATTTCATGTACACGCACAAACCAGTGCACCACTGCCTTCATCTGGTTAACGTTAACTAGAAACACGTACGTTATTAGACAACGCATAGATGACTTCTGATGGTCAAAACAATGTGAAAATGGCCAGAACAACCAAAAGGTCTTACCGTCCCAGAAAAGCTTTAGAAGTTGTGCGACGAAGGGACTGTCGTCATCAGTTCCTTCAATCAAAATGTGCTGTCCTAAAGATACCACTGAATTGTTTTGCCTTTCACCCACAGCTATAGTCAAATATCTGTGGGGTTTGACAATTAACAAAAAAGAAAAACCGTTAGCTGCTTGTAAAACTGCAGCTATTCCATCAATGTACACCATCAAACCGCATTAGACCAAGTTATTAATCGAGTCATCTAGCTACTTATTTGGTTTTACACAACATTCATATCAAGTGGCTGCTTACTTGTAAAACTGTCTCCCCAGCTTTCTGTCTTCATTTATAGAATTTCCTTTCCAGCTGTAAAATCGCCGCACACGTAACATTCTGTGGTATCGACTCATTGTGCTGAAATTATAAAAATGTAGATTATTGCACATCTATTATCCAACGTCCTCGTTATCTAGTTAGCTGCTGGCTAACTAGTACCACCATGTCAGAAGCGGTTTATACTAACCAGAACATATTACTCTGTAACCTTAAAATCCACCCCTTACCTTAATTTATATTACACTCCAGGAATCAAACTGTTTATATGGGTATTTAACATATATTTTGAAAAGCACGCTGAAAACACACCATAAAAAGTATGAATAACGTTATTTCAACCTATGGCTCACTAATTTGAATCCTACTGCTACGTTGAACCTAGTATACTCCATAACTTCTTTGGCGCGTAAAAACCGATTGCATATCGACACCATTGGACAAATGTTCGTTTCCTCGCCCCTTGACCCTAGGAAGTGACTGTTTTGCAACCTGGAAGTGTTACTTTGTTTCTCACACGATCGCATGAACGACTTTCATTCATCTGTATTTTTGTGCGATGGCAAATCGAACAGTTAAAGATGCAAACAGCATACATGGGACTAATCCCCAATACCTTGTGGAGAAAATTATACGAACGCGCATTTACGAGTCTAAATACTGGAAAGAAGAATGCTTTGGCCTTACAGGTACGAACACTTAACAACGTTCGCTAGTCAGTTTAATGTTAAACTGACTTAGCTAGCACAGCTATGCTACATGCTAGCTAACGACTGCTTGCATAATTACCTCGCTACTTACTTAACTAGTTGTGTAGATAATTTAAGGAATCAAACTTGGCTAAAAAAGTAAACGAAGTATTTTCATAGATATTAGTCTAAGTGAAAATTCGCCAGCTGTGTAGCTAACATGTAGTTGCTGGCACCGCTAGCTACATGTATGGATAATGGCTAACGAAGTTGGTTTCGTTGTAGACTGACAAGTGTAGCTAGCTGGGTTCAAATAAACCAAACTAAATTCACATCTAGTTAGCTAATTCAAACTTTAATTTAGGATAGCTAACTAGCTAGCTCTTGCGAGCTCGTTTGCATTTAACTATTACACTATTAAAGTATTAAATACATTTTAGCTGATGATGTTTGCTAGGTAATTAATCGGTACGTGCATACTTCTGCAAAAATGTGTTGATTATAACTCTTTTCTTTCTCCTGCTCAATGGTTACTGAATTTATCAATTGAAGCTGAGCTGGTTGTGGACAAAGCAATGGAACTTAAATATGTTGGTGGAGTGTATGGCGGAAACATTAAACCCACACCATTCTTGTGCCTGACCCTGAAGATGCTCCAGATTCAGCCCGAGAAAGACATCATTGTTGAGTTCATCAAAAATGAAGATTTCAAGTATGCAGTTCACTGCCACACTTTACTGCTTTACTTAGGCACAGCTTTCAGTCTGTAATCTAGTTTGTTGAGAAATGTCAGGGCTTGTTTCATGAAGCAGGATTTGTTTTTTATTTTGATTTTATGGATTAGAACCCTCTAACCTTTTGTAAAGGACTGTAAAGTCTAGATGTTGGAAAATAGAACTATTAATAGGGAAATATATAACAATGTAAACAAATTTGGAGCTGATGGTTTATCAGCTCCAAATTTGGAGGTAATAATTGGAAAAAAGGGAGGAATAATTGAAAAATACTGGAGTATGTCTGGAGTATTTCAGCTTCTCACAGAGACTTTGGTAAAGTGCATGTGTTTCAGGTTTTGCTCTTAAGGAATAGTGAGGCATTTGGTACAGGAGAGATTTAGTTTGGGATACTAGACAGGTAATCAGACAGGTCTGAGAGCTGTTTCTTGTCTAAGCAGTACATTCTGCTTCAAGAGACATGCTCCTGGTACGTAACGCACCAAAACTCAGCTTGCTGAGAATTACATGCACACATTTTTAACTTCAATACAGTTAGGAAGAAAAACATTATAGGAAATGAAGGGACCCAGAAGGTGAAGATGCAGACAGGTTTAACATATGTTTTCATTGTGTTTGTGACAAATGGGTTTATTTATATTAGACTATTTGTTGTATTCTGTGCAGATATGTTCGCTTGCTTGGAGCAATGTATATGCGCCTGACGGGTACCTCAGTAGATTGCTACAAGTATTTGGAACCATTGTACAATGATTATAGAAAAATCAAAAGTCAAAACAGAAATGGAGGTACGTAGCTTAGATGCGCAATAAAACTGATACTCTAATTATGTCAGCCATGTAATATTTGCTAATAAATGGGTCCTCCCAAACGAATCTCTCTTTCCTCAGAGTTTGAACTGATGCACGTGGATGAGTTCATAGATGAATTGCTTCATGAAGAACGAGTGTGTGACGTTATTCTCCCAAGGCTTCAGGTTGGTGTCTGCGTTCTCGACTCATTGAGTTTGAAGCTTGTGTGTGTGATGTCACAGAGCTGAGTACTGGTTGTGAATGTTTTAGAAAAGACAAGTTCTGGAGGAGGCTGAGCAGCTAGATCCTCGCATCAGTGCGCTTGAAGAAGATCTAGATGAGGTGGAGTCCAGCGAAGATGATGATGAAGAGGAAGAGAAGGTTGTATTCAAATGCCAAAGCAACTTCAATGTGTTTCCACTGTTCTGCATTGTTTCACTTATACAGCAAAGGCCCACAATGCTTCTCACTGTGTTAGAACCATAGACATGTATCAGAAATCATTGTTAAATCAGTCCAGTGCACTCCTCTCTTTGGATTGGAGAGACACCAAATAACTATTTGTATACATAACGAATTATAATTGAATTCTTTTAGAAACAGTGTTGTAATTTCTTCATCCTCCTGTGGTTGTACAGCCTGAGCGAGTTCAGACACCAGAGCCACACAGGCGGAGTTACAGAGATATGGACAGACCTCGCAGGTCTCCTTCTCCGCGCTACAGACGTAGCCGGTCGCCTAGAAGGTCAGTATTTAGCACCTCATCTCTTTTATTCCTTCATGTATTGAAATATTATTCCAGAACTATAAAGGGAAATTGTAATTACTGATCACACCTCATGCCTTAAAACAGCACCTATCTTTTATTGTGAATGAGCTTGTATAAAGCCCTGCTGAATGTTAATTCTATGTTATTTTTTTGTTTTGGCGCATGTGGGTAAATTGCCATTGCCATGAAATTCCTTATGAACCCTCTTGGATCCTTTTAGAATCTTCTAGACGAGTTTAATTGCAGAATTCCTATGTTTTGAAAACATCGAACCAACTACTTGACTTGACTGAGCATTGTAAAGTTAAATGTGTGGTGATTGGCTAAAGCTTAAAGATAAAGAGCTGTGTGTATCGTGTAGGTTTGTGCCCAGGTGGGTAAATCAGTTTGACGTGTTCTGATTACCTTTCTCTTTACCTCATTACCTACAGACGAAGCAGATCACCCAGGAGACGAAGGTACACACATCTACAGCAGCGCTGTCTTCCTCCCCGCTTCTGCTTCCTATACTGTCTTCCCCTCATTGTTTATAAACACAGTGAAGATGGCGAACCACACTTGTGCTTAGCATCAGGTTCCGAGCACCAGAATAATGTCGATTGACTGCACTGGTCTTGATCTCTGTGCGTGTTTCTCTAGCCCGTCGCCCAGACGGGAACGTGAGCGAGACCGGCACCGTAGCAAGAGTCCCCGCAGACACCGCAGCAGGTCCAGGGACAGGAGGCACCGCTCCAAATCTCCAGGTAGTTTTACTGCTTCACCCGTGTTGCTTCTCTCGTCCTGAGGATGTTCTGCCATGGAATGTGTTCTCAGTTGTGGAGGATTTAGTAAAATCAGCTGCTGCTGTTTTAACCCCATTGTATGATCTGTCTTGTTGCTGTGGTGATCATTTGTTGTTGTTATAACTACATGAGTGGATCCACATCTGCATGGTATTATTTCAGGCCACCACAGAAGCCACAGGCACCGCAGCCACTCAAAGTCCCCAGAAAGGTAACGGGACTCTATTAAAGAATGATTCAGTTTTCAGTAAACAAATCTGATTCAATCGGAATTTTGGACCATTTTTATCAAATGTTCTTATTTTTTACTGTTTTTGTTCATTTACAATTTGTTTGTCTCATTCCAATATAGTCGGTCGAAGAAGAGTCACAAAAGGAGTCGAAGAGGAAACGAATGATTTCTTTAACCATTTTTATGTAATGCTTGCATTAGTAATGTAAAAAATAATGTTGTTTATCTTCTTATTTTGATGCTGTAATCTACCTTTTATATTCGGGGTGGTTATGGAAAAACTTTTTTTCTAGGCGATTTTTATTCTTAAAGTATACTCCAACAATCCCAAAAAACAACTTGGTCAATTATAAAACTACTTAAATAAACTCTTGTGTTGTGTTTTTTAAATGTCTGTTCCTTTATGTTGCACTGAAGCACCACATATTTAGGTGTGATGCCTTTATATTATATATCTAAGTTGTAGTTGTCTTTACATTGGCACTACATCTACACTGAGTACTTATGTTTACTGATTTATGGAAACATGCCACAGTTAAGCTTATTTACATGGATATAAATAACTACAACACTTATTCTTATTGGCCACAAACGGATCAAGTACTTATCTAGTATTACTAACGTAACCAATGGTTCCTAATCTTACGGTCCGAGTGTCTAAGACTCTTATTTTGAAAAACAAACCAAACGGCACCCATTGAATAATTAAGAGTCGCTGCCTTCGCTCATATGTGTGCGTCCAGGCTTCACATGTAAGCAGCTACACTAACGCTGCTGTCCTTCGGCACTATAGACTTAAAACATCGTCTCACTATGGGTGCATTCGACACATAAACTGCATTAACGGTAAATCGTTTTAATCTACCACACAAACGGGGTTTCTGTACAATTTAAGTCAGCATTAAACACCTGCATGCAGAGTTCCTAACGGTAGTTGGTTAGCTAGATTGGGTTAGCTGCTCTCGATCTCAGTGCTGCAGGGGATATAATACTGGTCTACTAACCACTGACTAGGTCTATCTGGAGATTTTGTCTACCTACAAGGTTATTTTTATTGCACAGAGTTATAATAGTAACTGATTGTCTTTTGATAGTTCAGTATTTTTTACTTTTTCACTTTTGAAGTAAAATGTTACTCGGCTGCTTTGGCCTGAAAACAAATCGTGTTAGGTTATTGCTAAAGGCAAAATTCTTGGGTTACTCGGAATGTGTGGCGGCCTCCCAACCCCAAATAACGGGAGTAGTAAATTGTCCGTGTCAATGTTCAAGTTTCCCTGACGCGTCGTATTGTGCTGGACCTCAGTAGAACAGCAGGAGTTCAACAGGGATGGACACTTGGACGCCCAATCCACGAGCGAAACCGTTCATCCCCAGACAGCAACGCAGCTTCTATCTTACATGGAAATACAAACTCACCAACAAAAGGGCTATCCGCCGACTTTGCCAGGCAAGCATATTTATTGATTATTTTATAAATCGCATTAAATTAAGTTTTCTTAAGTAATTTTTCTGACGCTACCTCAGTTTCCCCCTGGATGTTTCACATTCAGATCACATGCTCAAACTTTTGCGGTGATTTCAAGACAGCATGTATTTTCAATAAGAGTTTTTTTATCTCCTCAGGCTGGAGCTGTCCTATTCCTGTTAATTACAGTAATTGTAAACATCAAACTTATTCTTGACACAAGGAGAGCAGCAAGTGAAGAGGATTCTGGGCGGGACTACGGTACGGGAAATGGGCCGTCAGTCATCAGTGCTGAGTTATCTCCTTAAGGCTGGGTTGCCAGAAGGGTCTCCCACCCTGCATAGTTTAGTGCCAACACATCAAACAATTAGTTATGTCATATTGGTGCTAGAACTAATCTGTACAGGCCGGAACATCTCCATGACCCTAACCCTGTGCCTTAGGTCTTCAGACATAAGGACCTTTTTATTTTCTGCATATGCAAAATGAATGATTATGATTAAATCTGTCTCTCTGTTGTTCTTGATCAAAGGTTAGATGTGTCATTTAACAATCAAGATTATTATGATTGTCATTTTATTTATTGTTGAGACCAAGGCATTATTTATGACCGAATGATTACTCAGATGATTCCTTGGTCAACATGGAGACCCCACGAAGACCAGCCAGTGGTCGCAAAGTGTTGGACATTGAGGTTTACTCCAGTCGCTCCAAGGTGTATGTGGCAGTGGATGGTACCACGGTGAGTGACTCTGTACTCTTACAGATATTCTCTGGCACTCATTTTCTGCCTCGAGCATTTTTTAAGGCAGTCGGTCAATATCTAGTTTTAATGCTGCTGTATCGGATTCTGCTCTGTGATTCATTTGGTTTAGTATTAATATGGAATAATATTAGTCGATCTGAGGCCGTTCACACATGCACAGTTGAAGCACTTAATCAAGTACCATGTTGACTAAGAAATCACCCCTGAACCACAAGCTCAGGTACTGCTGTTCTGTTACTGTGTCGTCTTGCTCTACTGAGTTCTGGTGTAGATGTAAGGCACATGTAGGAATTGTCTGAAGATGCTTTTTTTTTTTTTTTTTTTTTTTTTTTTTTTTTTTTTTTTGAAGGTATTGGAGGATGAGATGCGGGAGCAGGGAAGGGGCATCCATGTTATCGTACTCAATCAGGCCACCGTAAGTTATTTGTGTGAAAGCTCTTGGTTAATTAGTAAAGCAGTATTTGACTGAGCTACTAGGGTCAGGCAGTCTCTAGGTGAACTGAACTACTCGGTCTCTAGGTGAACTGAACTATTCGGTCTATAGGTGAACTGAACTACTCAGTCTCTAGGTGAACTGCAGTGTCTGGAAAGCATTACTGCAGTCTGTGTATTTTTTTGCAATCATTGCAGTTTATTTCTCTTTGGATTAAATGTTGGGCTGGAACCAAGTTTATTGGTTTGAGCCTGATGGTAAATGGAAATGCTCATTGGACTTGGCTATTATTTGAGGAGGTTTCTTGTACTAGTTTGTCTGAAGTGTATCTATTTCAGGACTCTAATACTACAGGGAATGAAAAACCACCATGATGATGTCTTTCCTTCGTAGGGTCACGTAATGGCAAAGAGGGTGTTTGACACGTATTCACCACATGAGGATGAAGCTATGATCCTCTTCCTCAACATGGTCACTCGTGGCAGAGTCCTCATCTTTACCATCAAGGTTACAAGAAACCACGCGCTCGAACGTTAACCCTTTTAAAAGTGCGTCTGTCCGTGTGAGTCTGGCTGACTGCTGGGTGTGCTGTGTTCAGGACGAGGGCACCTTCCATTTGAAGGATGCTGCCAAAAGTCTTCTGAAGGGTCTGGGCAGCCAAGTGGCAGCCAGTCTGAGCTGGAGGGATATGTGGACGCTGGTTGTGAAGAAAGGAGGTGGGTCTCCTGGGGAACTTGGCCCATTTCGTAACATATGAGTGGGTTAGAGCACAGGGACCAGTGGTGTGGGTTTGATCCTCCTAGTTCTCTGGAGGCTAACAGCATGTGTCTTTAGGTCAGGTGTATGGGGAGAGACACTCAAAGTCACCAGCTCTCTCTACATGGGGAGACCCTGTGCTGCTGAAGACTGAGGTTCAGCTCACTGCCTCTGAAGGTACACACCTGCATTACTGATTTGATATTTAAAGTGACGAAAATTACCAGTACAGATGTTCATCAGTTCTGGCAGACTGTAAATGCAATGATGATCTTCCTGGTCCCACGTTGTGCTAGCAGCACCATGCATCTCTGTGTGCATGTCTGTGTCCCTGTGCAGAGGCGGAGTGTCACTGGGCAGACACGGAACTGAACCGCAGGAGGAAGCTCTTCTGCAGTAAAGTGGAGGGCTACGGCAGCATCTGCAGCTGCAAGGATCCAGCACCCATAGAGTTCAACCCTGAGCCAGTAAGGCCTCACTCTCACCCTTCTCCAGATATACGCTTCCTGGGAACCTGTAGGAGTGGTTGCTGGGAATGACTGGTATCTCAGAAGATATTTAATTGTCTAAGCACAGGTTGGTCTCAGTATAGGAAGCTATAATATAAGGAAAGGTTCTTTAGTCTACGTGTAAAAGGTTGTATATAATCTTGTTTATTCGTCCTGTGATGACTATAGCATATTCATATTCATATTGACCATTTAACGCTGTTCTGGTATCAGTTTTTCAGCCCCCAAAATTTCTTTTGCTTTATTTAGTTTCCAAACAATAAAGTCTACAATGTCCCGGTTGCTGTTATTGCGGGGAATAGACCAAACTATCTGTACAGGTAAGTAGAGAACCATTTCATTAAATAGAGTAAGTATAGTACCATTTCATTAGCTCATGCCAGGTGCCATATGGCTGCTAAAGAAAGTGTGTGTGTGTGTGTGTGTGTGTGTGTGTGTGTGTGTGTGTGTGTGTGTGTGTGTGTGTGTGTGTGTGTGTGTGAATATGCAGAATGCTGCGATCTCTCCTGTCAGCCCATGGAGTGAACCCACAGATGATCACCGTATTCATTGATGGATATTATGAGGTATCTGCTCTCCTGTTTTTGTTTAACTGCTGCTCTCTCCCTCTGCACATTCCAGTCACTGTCAGACTGAGGAAGTCCCATGCAGATCCATTTCTTAATTGCTGATGGTTTTCCGTAGGAGCCCATGGATGTGGTGGAGCTGTTTGGTCTTAAAGGGGTTCAGCACACTCCCATCAGTATAAAGAATGCACGTGTTTCACAGGTGACTTTCGGATGATGTCAGTGGTGCCTGTGATTTGCTTCTTTAAACGGTTTTGTCACATTACTCCCATTTTGTTATAATTAACATTGGCATCCTAGTTATTGGAGTTATTTATATAGAATTTATATAGAATTGCTTTATGTTTGTCATAGCACTACAAAGCCAGTTTGACTGCAACGTTCAATCTCCATCCGGTGAGTATTGTTTCCTCCTGGTTCTACAGTAAAACCCTGTAAAACCGCTGCTCAGCAATGTACCTGTGGTTCAAGTTGTAGTTTAAAATGTACCCGTGGTTCAGTGTACCTGTGGTTCTAGCTGTAATGTAAAAAATGTATCGGTGCCACAGATGGCTAGCTTTGATGAGTGGCAGTGATGGTATTTACAGTAGTAGCTGATTGGCTCTCTGATCTCGTTGCAGTATTGATTGTATCTTCCAAGTGCTTTAAGGTGCTTGACAGAAATGCAGGTCCTGTAGCTCAGGAGGCTTTAGCCATCGCCTCATAAGTGAAAGGAAGCAGGTGGTGTGAGGGGAGAGTGTGAGGGGAGAGTGTGAGGGCTACGGTAGGACCTGAGCAGGGTGGAGGACATTTTACATGTTTTGATGTTGTTGGTTTTTTTTAGGATGCTAATTTTGCCATTGTCTTAGAGGAAGACCTGGATATTTCCATCGACTTCTTCAGGTATCTAAGCACTTATGGAACGTTTGCGGTAGGAGTTTGCTCACTAGGGGGCAGCATACTCCCTCACAAAGGCTTGTAGACATATTAGGAATTTGTTGCAGGTCTTGTTTTTAAAAAAACATTTATTTAATTATTCTTCAAAAGGCAAACCTTAAATAACTGCATCAAATTTTGCATATTTACTGTTTGAATACAGTAGTATTTATGCTAACTCTCACCCCATTTGTTTTAAAGCTTTCTGAGTCAAACCATTCATTTGCTGGAGGAGGATGAGACCCTCTATTGTATTTCAGCTTGGAATGACCAAGTGAGTATTGCATTGGCTTCTTCTCTCCAGTATATTGTGTATGTACTAAATAATGGGCATTAATATAGAGATGAACCAGTCAGAGTCACCTGACCATTGTTCCTGCCAGTTCTGATGATATAGCCCAGTAAAGCTATGCTCGTGCTGGCTGACCTTCGCAGGGCTACGAGCACACGGCAGAGGACCCGTCCCTGCTCTACAGGGTGGAGAGCATGCCCGGCCTGGGCTGGGTGCTCAAGAAGAGCCTGTACAAGGATGAGCTGGAACCCAAATGGCCCACACCTGAGAAGGTCAGGAAGCTCCATGTAGCTTAGGGCAGAGTCCCTCATTCTTCTCATATGGCTAAATGAATAAAGCAGTCCTGCTGATTAATACACCTTTCAAGACAAGTGCTCCGTCCATATGTTCCCACTGTGACGCCTCCTCGTACACATTAACACCCGGGGTTCCCTCCCGTAGCTGTGGGACTGGGATATGTGGCTGCGGATGCCCGAGCAGAGGAAGGGGAGGGAGTGCGTCATCCCTGACGTTTCGCGCTCCTACCACTTCGGCATCATCGGCCTCAACATGAACGGCTACTTCCACGTGAGTGTGTCGGAGCGCTGAACCTTCAGTAACTCATCTCCATTACATGCACATACCATGCTTTCTTCTGGAAAAAATCTATACATTTGCCTGTTAATTAATGGGGTGCTGGACTGATAAATGAGAACTGTTGGTAGCCTACATCTACTTTTCCGGAAAAATAAAAGTGCACGTATCTCCATTGTTCCTCCACTTGAGGCTTTGCTCCAGGAGCTCGGTGGGAGAGTGATTTAGAGTATTTAAACTGGGGCCATGCATGATCTCATTGTTCATGTGGTTTTCTCCTAAAATGTTATTTTCACCATTTAATGAAGATGCCAGACAACCCCCAAGTCTAGTTAGAACCTGGAAAATACGTGTGATGTTATTTTTTTATATTCTCCATTTTATGTGTAGGAAGTATACTTTAAGAAGCACAAGTTTAACACGGTCCCAAATGTTCAGCTGAAAAATGTTGACAGGTGCGTGAATAGCGAGCTCTTACTTTACTCTCTATTTCCAGTGTTGTGTATTCTACACATTCTCATTTGTTTGTGTTTTGCTCTACTGTCTCGTAACAGCTTGAAGAGCAGTGCCTATGAGAAAGAGATTCAAATCCTGTTACGGTAAATTAAATCCACATTCCTTAATCAGCATTTAAGGAAGCTCCCCAATAATACAGATGACCAACTCTTAACGTTGAAATAAACGATCAGCAGCAGTAAACTTGTCTTTCATATTTCCCAACATTATTCTTTTACATTGGACTTAGCTATTATTTGCGTGTGCGTGCGTGCGTGTGTAGTGAAGCGGAAGTTCTGGACCATAGCAGAAACCCCTGTGAAGATTCCTTCATCCCAGACACTGAGGGAAAGACCTACATCATGTTCATCAGAATGGAGCAGGAGGCGGACACCAGCACCTGGACTGAACTGGCTAAGGTAAAGTGGCCTGGTGTCCTAAGGCCAAACCCACCCATGCACTGCAGGCCTTGCACTGTCCTCCAAGAACAGCTCAGTCAAGCCATGCAGCACAAAGTGAGTGTTGGCTGTGTTTTCTGTGTGCAGTGCCTGCATGTGTGGGACTTGGATGTTCGAGGCTATCACAGAGGGCTTTGGAGGCTCTTCAGGAAGAAGAACCATGTCCTCGTTGTGGCTGTTCCAGTCTCACCTTACTCGTGAGTCCTAACACGTTCATTTCCTCTCTCTCTCTCTCTCTCTCTCTCTCTCTCTCTCTCTCTCTCTGCAGTTGATCTGTATCTCTCTCTGTTTCTTTTCATAACTTTCATATGCCTGTCCCACAGTGCCAGGAAACCAACCCATATTACCCCGATTCATCTGGAGCCTCCACCCAAAGAGGAGGGAGCCCCTGTAGAGCAGATGTAGCGCAGCTGCAGCTGGTGCCCAGGCCTCCTGCTAGGCCACCGTCATGCTCGGGGGGAGCCTGCCCCCTTCAGGCCACGGCGCGAATCTTCGTCAGCCACTGCAGTGGAGCCTCTGCTATAAGGCTGTGTGGACTGTGAGCTCTTGCATTGTATGAGTGAGGCCTTCTGTGGGAGAGGCAAGATGAGTCGAGCTCTTTAGGTTAATATGGAGAGTTCTGGGACTCCCTGTTTCTAAAGATCCTGAGGACCGTCTCCATCAGTTTGTGAAGAAAACAGACTTTTGTGTTTTCGTTTAGAAAGGAGCAGGTAAACATTTCATAGACTTGGTCTGGTGCCATAAGAAAGGACAGTATAGTTATGAACAAAAGAGAAACCAAATTTGGATATCTGAGGCAAACTGGACCAGAAAGGAATAGCTGAATCTAATCACTATTTTTTAACACTACTGAATGATTTTTGATGTGTTGTACTTTTTAACTTATGTCTATTTATTTTGCCAGTATCAAACCTGTTGGGGACTTTTATTTTGTTAGTGAGTTCACGTTTCTCCAAGAACAATACATTTAGAAACAAAGGCCTAACATTGCTTCAGATATAAAGATGATAGATATATATATTTTTGAAACAAAATGATCATATTTTTGTCATACATTTTCAAATGAGCAGAGTGCATATATAACTATGGTTGTATTTATTATTTATCAAGTGTTCTCAACAAGGAGATCTGTGGCTGGCTGAGATCGTACATGGTGCTCCCATTAAAATAAACATTGTCACCTTAGGTGATTCTGTTTACTTCAAGGCTGTATGAAGATGCCTTGTATTACTAAATTAAAGAAATGGCTTGGTCTCTCTCCAGTTGCTTTCGTCATATCTACACAAGTCGTTCAGTTCATGTATACCGCGTTTAAAAAACATTACATCCACTACACAGACAGTCCTGTCAGAGGCTGTCTGAAGGTAGCTGGTAAGCAATGGGCGGAGCTAATGTTTGTCCGCCTCAGCTATGTTATATTATATTATATATTATAGGTTTGTCCTGTGAGGCTACGACTGCCTTTATTTTGATAATAATCATTCATGATGATGCAGTAAAATGTCCAGAACATTTCACGACGGAGATTTCATTGTGTGCTGTGAATCAGGATGTCATAAGTTATAGTCCCAGACGTTCACAGTTTTTTGCTCTGTCTCCGTGTTTTGTGTGCAGGAGGGTGCAGTAGCTCACGGTGGCACTTCTTTAGCTTTTATTTTATTTCCCCTTTCAAAGTAACTGAAGTTTTGCAATATGATATGAAAATGATTGCTTCACAAATAACGGTGAACGTCTTTCCCTTTAACTTTCTGTTACGTTTGAATTAAATTTTGTTTTTTAATAAACTGGAAAGTTTGATTAAAATGTGCGTGTTGACGTTTGTGTTTATGCTTTAAAGGACACTGATGATCAGTTTTGTGTATGTCAAATTATAAACCTTTTGTCATATTCAGCATCCTAATGCTGATGAATCTAAGGCAGCCATATCTTCTACAGCAAAATATAGACAGCTATTGTCCAGGATTTCAGTTAGTTTCCTCCTAATCTAAATGAGAATAGATAAGTGCAAAGGTAAAGGGCAACCCAAATTAAATCTAGGATACAAGGTTCACTGAAGGTAAGGTGCATCATCACAGTGGTTGACTGAGCACTGAACCCATTAGACTTTGTGTTGTACTTTAAAGCGCTAAAGCGATCAGTGACTTTGCTTTCAGCTTTTACGTCTTCACATTTCTCTACGATGTTCAAGGACTTCATGTTTGTGTACTAGAGTGTCAGGAATGTTAGTGTGTCGTTGCAGTTTGTGGCTGCTGTTACAACATTATTCAGCACCGCAAATAAGCAAATCTCTTCTGAATTGGAAATTGTGTGGCCATGAAAATCCAGGCAAATTTGTGCCTTGCTCAGTTTCCAATGTAAATGTAGTTGGTCTCTGTGCATAAATATATGTGTATGTATACTTTGGGACTCACCGATGAGCCCGAATCGTTAATGAGAAACAACAGCATCAGTGTGTTTAGGAGCACTAGTCTGACTTGCCTGGGACTTGGTAGGACAGACTCTGAGCACAAGGGTACAGGGAGGGGTGTGTGCAGCTGTTTCAGTTTCTTAAGGCACCTACACATTAGCTGACTGTGCGCTCACTTACTGCACTATTACTGTCAGTAGTGGAGAGACTGAAGATGCTCAAAGTGCTGTTTTCCACTGCAGACTCAGCAAAGACATCCAGGCAGAATTAGTGTGCTGAGATGGTACCTGTCCTTGGATGGCTTCATTCACATGGTTATTAGGCTTGTTCACTTGCTTTGAAAGTGGCAATGTATTTCTCAATTGAAAATTCAGCAAATTTCCAGCAAATTACTAAAACATGTGGAGGCAGTCTATGAACAAGAAAGGAAAATTGTTGGTTGAATATTGTCATGTTTTTTGCCATCATTTCAGCATGTCTCCCCCTCTTTGAGGATTTATTTAATGGAGATCCTTCAAGGTGCACTGGACAGAGTTCATTCTTTTCTCAAAAAGAATCTCAGTCCAGGCTCACTGCTGAAGTGCCCTTTACAGTGGGAGTGATTAGACTACTGAAGTCACATATCTTGTAGCTGGTATAAAGCCCACATTAGGAATTTCAGGTCTAAAGGCCATGGACAAAATAAATGGTGTTTTTTGAAAAAAAAAAAAGGTCATATGCTTCTGTGGTTCTAAAGACCTTCTGGTTCTATAACCAGAGGATTATTAAAAGGTAAAAACCACATTCAGTTTGATCAGGTTTTCTTATATGTGTATGAAAGCATAGTGTCGATGACATATTCACAACGCAGTTCAGTGGGCTGTGTCTCCACCGAGGAGTAGAGCCCATTCTACAGTGCTCAGTGTATCCAGCCAAAGAGTTACTGTGATTTTCTTTCTGAGGAACCTGTATTTGACAAATCCCACCAAGAGGGAGTTTTGGCAGTGTGACTGGATTTTGAAAGAGTGGAGGCTGTGTGAGAAGTTCGAAGCCAATCTGAGCAGTCAGAGACCACCATTCTTCCCCAAAATGGCGACACTTTTTATAGAGTGGACACAAGGACTCTCATACTGCTCTTTCCTTTTGTTCATGTAGTACAGCTAAGGTTCAGTAGGGTTTGACAATAAGACCAAACAGGCACTTTGTTCCACCGTCATAACCTGTAACAAGTCTTGCTCCCTGCTCCTCTCATTATGTACCCTTGACATGGCCCTGCCAATAGAAATCTCAGTACTGACACAGAGTACAGTAGAATTCTGCTTTGTGGCCTTGCCTGTGATGTACATACAGTTCCTTCACACCTAAACCTTGTGATCACCCCCAAACCAGAGCAACCTCTTACACCACCACAGCCTTGATTAGATCTGTCCTCAGACCTGTCCTTAGCCTTGATTAGACCTGTCCTCAGACCTGTCCTTAGCCTTGATTAGATCTGTCCTCAGACCTGTCCTCAGCCTTGATTAGATCTGTCCTCAGACCTGTCCTTAGCCTTGATTAGACCTATCCTCAGACCTGTCCTTAGCCTTGATTAGATCTGTCCTCAGACCTGTCCTTAGCCTTGATTAGATCTGTCCTCAGACCTGTCCTTAGCCTTGATTAGATCTGTCCTCAAACCTGTCCTTAGCCTTGATTAGACCTGTCCTCAGACTGTCATTGTCTTTCTCTACCACAAGTCTTCTGTTGCTAGTGGATCTGTTGCTAGTGGATCGGTAGTGGATCGTACCTAAGTAAAGTGCATTAAGGCTCACGTCATCTGTTTTTTCTTCCAGACAGCATTATCATGCTGCTTTAACTTTTGTCTGCCCTCCTAGAAGCTGAATATTTGTTTTGAACAGAACTTCGGTTCAACCAGGTGACATAGTGAACTCCTCTTGTCGTTATCATATTTCTGGCAGTTTTCATGTACCCCTCCTCATGCCAGCAGGTCCTGGTTCACTGGACAATCATCTCCTGAACTGATCCTCTTCTTCCTCTAGATGTTGAGGGACTCCCAGCATACCCAGTCTATATCATGTTGGAAGTGTAAGCGTTGCATGGAATGAATGGTGGGCTACAATGCAGATGATCCTGAGGAATGTTGTTGAGTTCCAACCATGAATCATGAGTCTTGAACTCTTTGCTCATCGTAGACTTCCATTTGTCAAATTCTATTCTGTTCCTTGCTTTCAGCTTTTGGCATAATATGTTTTAATGACTTTTTCACAAGTATAGCTACGTTGCTCTGTGCCTATTCATTACTAGGGAAATTGGAAGTACACAGCTAGTTCAAATCAAGCCCATTTTACACATTCCAATCTCCATCCTTTAACAAAAGCCTTTAGCTGGTCAATATACTGTGCTCACATACTATACAAACCCCTGCAGAGTGAATTATTGAGTGGCACGGACTGCTCTGCAATCGTATGTCCATTTAAGATAATAACCCCAATCTTCTCTGGTCTATTGGCAAGTTGTCTCTTTTGACCAAGATGCAAGACTATTAATTCTCTGTACTATCTCAAATAACACTGCATCACTGCTGTGCTGTAAAATTATTGTCCAGTAGGGTTTCTTCAAGTGAATCAGTCTGAAAATCCCCTCAACAAAAATAAGTAAAAGGAATTATTCTGACCAAACATGGCTGTTTATTGATTGAAGCAATGAATGTGACAGATACGTCTTTAAGCATTTATTTGATCCCATAATGAAACATCTATCATGTGATGTGATGTATGGCTGTCAGTATAAACATTATTTGTTGTTCTCAGTTTGCTTCAGTTGTGAAAGCATTAAAACGCACAAAAGCTTTTAATGCTGTTTCAGTATCAGTGTTTTCATATGTATCAGTGTTTTCATATGTATCAGTGTTTTCATATGTAATGCCGTATGGTCACATCACTTAGTCTATTTCTATTTTGTTACAGTTATAATGGATATGCTTATAGTAAATGCACACACATCTATTTGGATTTAAATAAAGATGTTAAACTTCTGGACTTACAGCAAGAAAAAATATATGTACAAAATCATTTGTGTTGAAAGCCTTGGCTTTCACTCATTCAGTAAATTCATAGACGTCCATGAAGCAGATGTGTAATAACTGTATGAAGAACTGTATGATGTGTAATAACTGTATGAAGAGCTGTATGATGTGTAATAACTGTA
>JAOXYF010000018.1:5055137-5061792 GCA_028565775.1 Sternarchorhynchus goeldii | reverse complement strand
AGATACCTGTGAGATAACTGGTCATTACTCCTAACTCAGTAAAAGTAAGATACCTGTGAGATAACTGGTCATTACTCCTAACTCAGTAAAAGTAAGATACCTGTGAGATAACTGGTCATTACTCATAACTCACTCAAGTGTGAAGCAAAAAACTCATTTTGCTGTTATTACAAGTCTCACGCAAAGGTCAAATGGAAATATATAGTGAACCATTCCACTAAGCCTTCTTATAGGGACCTCTATGAGCACTGGAGTGCCTGTTCCCCAGTGCAGTGAAGGGTGGGTAGTCCAGGATGAGTTACTGCTCAATTTTCCCACCACTGTGTCTAAACAGCCTGGAGGAGGGACAGAAGCAAAAGGTTAACAGGTCTGAACCTTGGAGAAGTTCCTCAAGGACAAAATTCACAGAACACCTTGATTATGATGAAAATGAATATGAACATCACTTTGAGGATGGAAATTAAGTTTGTGCACCTCAGAACTGCACAGTTTTATTACATTACAAAGAAAGCTGTAAAAGTTTACCAAAAATCCACAAAGTGATTTGTGCAATGCAATTTCATGATCTCTAGTGAGGATCTCTGTGCTTTATACACACAAGCTTCTGCTGTTCACACGAGCGGGGAGGCATAAGCTTGCTCATGTGTATATGTGCACACCTTGGGAGAGATTTTTTCTGGCACATAAACACTTCACAGCAAGACTTGTGGGTTCACATTCCCAGAAAGTCCAAAATCCTTAAGTCAGCAAATCCAATCTGGCCAAATGTTTAAGGCTTCGCTGCCAAGAAAAAAAGGCTTAAATAACAATCATGAGGCTGTCAGTCAAACTAACAGCTAAGGCCTGGGATCACTCCACAGTGATGGATCTACAGTATACCAGTTGAGCTTTACACTATCAGCCTCTCTCTCTTGGCCTGGTCATTTGAAATTCAGATATGACAGTGCACTCCAAACGCCACACGCAAACTATGAAATGATCCTACTGCCCTTTAAATCTGTGACTGACAGGTAGCTGCTGGAGGAAGGGTGGGGCTGGGTGTGCTTTTCTTTGAGATGTTTGATAGTGAGAGTGACGAACAACCCTCACGCCAGCGCACGATGCAGTCGAGTGTGGTACAAATTAAAGAGAAAAAAAATCATCAATCCCACAGTTTGTCGTGGCTCTTTGTGTCTGTTTCTGTGCCGTAATTGCAAGTGTGTCAAGTTCTTTATTTATTTTTTTTCCTTCCCCAGCAGCCCCATTCTGTACCTCCCTGTCCAGCACCGTAGCCGTTAACATTTACTAAAGCAATTGAATCTGGGGGCCGGAAAGGTTGAAAGTGATGGAAATAAAACCAACCTGGCTGGGGTTAAGGACAAAAGAACAAAAGATCACTATGGTGCCACTGTGTGATGACTGTCCAGAGAGTGAGAGGTGCAGAGGAGAATGGAGAAAATGGAGGAAAGAAATTGGAGGAGAATGGAGAAAACAGAGAAAGTGGAAGAGAAAAAATGGAACATAAAAATTGGAGGTATATAGGCAGTGGCTCCAGGAAAAGGCCCCAGTCTCGATCTGACATACGGACGCCAGAGCCCTGTCTGTGCCTGCTGAGTACAGGGAAAGCTACACTAATAAAGCACATAGAATAGCAAAACCCTGTTATTCAAATGGGTATTTTCTGGCTTTACTTAATAATTGAGGGGTCCTAAGCATAGTGCAGTTTCTCAAAATCTCCATTAATGCATGAGGTTCAAAATATGCCTGACTGTTGTTAGATTGTGATGCAGAAACACCCAGACTGAAATACATCACAGGAAATTATCAAGATGGATTCAAGTAGTGCACACACCTCTACAAAAACTGAGAAGATGGAGGAGCTTGTGCTCACATGTAAGTGTGTGTGTGTGTTACAGGTGAAATATTCCCATCTGAATGCAATTGCTCAAAATTCGATGTGAAGCACAATAAGTCTTTATATTAGCATGGGTTGCCAGTCCCTGGTGCAAGTTGGAAATGATTTAAGATGTGTGGAGACTGTATGGAGCCAAGAATAGCTATCCCTGATAGTTAGTGAGAACATATGTGTGGCTAAGGGGTTCCAGCCCTCGCAAAATAGCTGTGTGGCTTCTGTGTGCTTTGTGTGCTCGGCTTTTGCCATGGTTTGGTCAAAATTTAGTCAGTGTGTGGCAACAGGTCAGAGGCCAGACACGTGCCCAGTGTACCAGTTTTTACGTGCCATGTTGTGGCAGTGAAGAAGGGTTCCATGTATGGTACTAAACGACAGGGAGCTGCAGGTCTCCAGTGCTGGACCCATCCGTCGTGTAGCTCAGGCTGTAGATCTTTGCCACCTTGGCTAGATTTTGCCTCCGGCTGTCCTGCAAATGTCTATGTCAGCCAATCTCTCACTCACACTTTAGCTGTCAGTGAGCCTGAAACTGCACATTTGTCATCCCTCCAAGACTCCTCCCTCTCCATATCTCCTTCTTTCTTCCTCCAGTCTCTCACCTCGGTGGCTCTGCCATCCCTGGCAATGAATTATAGTTCAATTAACCTTTTTTCCACGAATGCTCGCTGCTACTGACAACCACAACATGAAGTGGGACTGACACACACATGGCTTCAACCTCCCCCCACACACACACCCCTCCTTTTTTAATTTGATTACGCCAAAGATAAATGACGTTCATCACACCGTAGGCAGGCTACAGAAGATTTTTGACGGAAGGCATAGCCACTGTCCTTGTGCCCTGCATAACAACACAAAATGAACAGCTTTAGTATGCAGGTATCTTACTAAAGTCAACCTTTTCAATACAGTCTTATTCTTGTTAGTCATTAGGCAGAGTGTGAAAGTGTGTCAGCCAGCTGTCATCTGCATTATCACTGCAGTACAGATTTTATAAGTAAATTCCAAACATAGTTTCTTTGAGTTCACATAGTGCTGCATGGTCACTGGTTATTATTAACAAATCACATGAGACGTTTTGTAGTCACACTGCAAAACTGTGATTGGACTTTATTGGTAGTGTCACAGTGATGCTAGCAGGTTTGTTATCCATAACAAGCATCTTGAGCGAAAAGGCACAGCCTCGAGCCGAAAGCAAGATCCTGGTACCACATCAACAGATTCTGTACAACAGCAACAGATCCTGTACCACAGAAACAGATCCTGTACCACGGCAACAGATCCAGTACTATGGCAACAGATCCGATACCATAGCAAGAACACTGGCAGCATGGCGACGGGAGAGAGCGGCGTCTTCTTCGACTCTGTCGCTGAGCAGTGCTAGACGAGAGGCCCAGCGGGACGTAAATAGGGAGGAGAGAGAATCACGCCACAGGTGCATGTACTGATTAATTCGCTGGTGATTAGGAGCGGGTGGGTGAGGTGTGCGTGTGTCGTGAGGGTTCTGTCCACCCTCACACTCACTTTGGTCATCTACTCTTTTTTAAGTCGGTTCTTCTTTGCTTTCTTAACATAGTTTTATTGATTATGTCTTTTTAAGGGCTTTCTGTTTCTCTTATGAAGAAAGTCATGTCATATCTACCACTCCTCCCTCATCATTCTCTCAAGTTGTATGTTTAGCCACAGTAGATGACGTGTAGAGCACTGTTTACATACAGGAGGCAGTTCTGCAGTGGGATTTGGATGCTGGTACTGACAGAGAATGAACTTAAGGTTGCATCAAAAATACACAAAGCCCCTCACACACCCCAGCTCCTCACACAGCCCACAGCCTGCCCTGAATGGGATTCTTCATAGCCAACAAATCAAATACATCTGGCTGTTTGTGCCAAGTCGGTATGCCAGGCTATTTGATGCCAGTGCCTGTTGTGCTGTGTCTTCCTGGAGAACTGGAGGCAGAGATGCCAGTGTGAGTTAAAGATTTCAAGGCTTGTGGCCAGGTGAGTGGAGTCTTGGCCAGGTGTGGAGTGGAGTCTTGGCCAGGTCGAGGGCTTTCATCAGTTCAAACAGTGTCTGGGAAAGAAAGCTATGCTTGTGTAACTTCACCGAGAAGCAGAGACTCCATGTGAGCTGGCACATGTTATTAAGAAAAAATGCTGAATTCCATCCCATATGGAGGAGATACTAACAGGAGTTCCATTCATTTAGCTATTTGCAAATCACATTACTTGGGAAACCATGATGTTTGTGTGATCAGCAGGGACATCTAAAGTTCATTTGTTCTGCAGCCATGGCTGCGAACTTCATAGAAAACTCTTATGAGTTGTACATTAAATTGAACTAAATAGCCGAAGAACGTTATACATGATATCTTGGAGGAAACCCAAACGGTTTGTTAAACGTGTTAAACGGACAACAACTACAAATAAATCAGCATCGCACAGCTAAGCTGTGGAAGCATGAGGATGGATGGGTCTGATGCCCAGGGGCCTCTGACTGCCAGGGGCCTCTGACTGCCAGGGGCCTCAGACCACAAAGCCTGAGGCAGCTCAAAGCCTGCAGGTGTAAACATTAGATCCCATTAGATTATGTACAGCACACTAAATCGATAAATTATAAAAGAAGTGTAATATATCCTAAGGCCACTGAGTCCAAACGCTGCTCACTGAGCTCTGGAGTCCCTGTCCACTCACAATTCCAGGAAAAGTTGGACATGAATTATCTCAGCATTAAAATATCTTATCTACAAACTCCAAAGAGGAGTTGCATATTGGATACTGTTGCATATTGGATATAAAAACTGGCCACCCAGGTGCAGCAGTTTTTCTTTGGGGTTTGAAATGTTTCTCCATAAAAGCTTAATTAGCATTCTGCACTTGTGACTCATACGCTCCCTTATGGTTTTTCTTTGTTAGAACACAATTGTAGGCCATTCTGTTCCAGACTCTTGAGTTCAGCATTAAATCTCTGGATTTTAAAAGCACGTCGTTTCTTCAGGGCACGCCTAGGTTTTCTGCCACAGTAAAAGGAGCTACACAGAAGCATATAACCTCTCCTACCTCCCGCATTTTCCATCTCTGTGGTTTTCTCAGTCTTATGCTTTCAACTACCAAATTAGCTAAACCATCTTGTAACCCCAGTGAAAAACAGCACATTGTTTTACAAGACTGCAGTGAACAGTGGATCGCTTGTAACGGCCATGGGATATTGATTTATTTATTCCCCATTTTTGTTTTGACTTTTTGAAACTAAAGATTTCTGCTTAAGGATTAACTGCAGAGGAACCCATCTGCTACTGGTGGCCTTCCTACTGCTAGAGTCACTGGACCTGAGTGTTTTCTGTGAAGCTAGAGACCTTGAGAGACCATGCATATGAACATGTCCAGACTCCTTCCCTTGGGGATGACAGGGAGCTTTGGGGCTCAGTTCTCCATGAGCCTCTCCCTCAGCTGGAGACTTAATAAACCATTAAGGGTGTTTACGTAACACCAGCCATGCTAATGCGCTCCCTTTGACATTGGATGGGCCCATTAGGCCAGTTTCAGCTCCCAGGGCAGCCAGTTGGATTCGGCCTGCTCACTCACGTACTCCCTGTGTATATTACATTACAGTCGGCTGGCCATGGGGATGAGTAATTCCTGTTCATTTTGTGTGTAGGCTGTCTGGACCATCACATTGGCAGTGGACTGAACACGCAAAGTACAACCATTTACCCCCCCCCCCCCTCCTCCACCCACCCACCCCTGCCACTAATGTGTGTGCATCAATACAAGAGCGCTACACACAAATGATAAACAGATCAATCGTATCCACTGAGTGTCTCACAGGTATGGCACTGTCATCACAGTATGGAAGGAGTTACACATCAAAGTGGCTCGAGAAGCTGGTACAGTTGAGATCGCTTTGTCTCCTGAGCTCGGCCAGCCAATGCCACAATACCTCAATCATAGCTCAATTTTCTTGCGGATACCTCAAGAAAGGAGCGAGCAGCCCTGTTGTTCCCCTGGCTGTGTGGCTGCCTGCCGATAAGACAGCGTTTGAGCCGTGGGCGTCGGTGAACTGATGGGGGATGCAGGCGTCCTTGGAAAATTAGGCAGGGAATTAACTAACAAAATGAGATGCCTGCCATGCTTTAACTGAATGGAGATCCAAATCTCCACCTGTGCACAGCACAAGCCGCTGTACCTGTATGGGTTCCCGCCATCCAGCCCGATTCATCACCTCCAACCGCACCCCCCCCACCATACACACACACACACACACACACACACACACACACCCAACCACAGCTTTCACACTACGGGTTTAATCATGTGAAATTCATGAGAGCAGTGAGCTGGCGGCAGGGAGGTTAACGAGGAGCCACATTAAAAAACGTGGTGCCCACCACACGCTCCCTCCTTTATCTCCTGCCCACAACTTCGTTTTCCTTTTTTTTTTTTAAATACGCACTGGATTAAGGATTAAATTGCCTTTATTTTCCATATTGAATAGTGTTGGTGGCTGGCATTTGGTGATGGTAATTATTGGACTGATCCTTCATTCTCAGATATTCAATTCACATCATTGACTGAGTCCATTCTACCATTCACACTGTCATTATTGTGCCTCACCGAGATGAAAATTAATTAGACAAAGGATTAAATAAAGTACTAAAGGTGTGGATGTGAGAATTGGTTATGCTGTAGGTAGAGCGTGCATGGCAAGATTCCGTATGTACAAACTGTACTGTGAGTCAGAAAGGGAACCTCATGTCCCTCCCTGGGT
>JAOXYF010000018.1:5022637-5050137 GCA_028565775.1 Sternarchorhynchus goeldii | reverse complement strand
CGCACAGCCATGCTTTCCCAAAGCACACTGCAGTGCCTCCAGACAAAAGCATATATTTCATTCACTGTTCACTGTTAATTTCTGTTCATGTTGAGTGTTTTAATAATTGACACTGGCATTCAGATGTTCAGCTAGCACTAGGTATGTAGATGTAAATCATTTCACATTTGTATTAGCTTGACATTTTTTGTAGTGTTTATATATTAATGTTCCATTTAATGAAGAGGCAGGAATATCCACATTTTTGTTGATTTTATACTTGACCGACAATGGACAAGCAAGTTTTTGGCAGTGACTCACAGCATGCATTGCTCTACAGTGCCCCTAGTGGAGAGTGCATGCAGAACACACGCCTCTACACATGCTCTTGGTGCACTTTGGGAATATTCATTTATTTCCCCACACGTCCTCTGGATCCAATGAATTGTCTCCATGTGTGGCATTAAGAGCCACTATGGGTTGCCTTCTCTTAAGTAATTAAAAATTTGTGAAGGAGAGCACACAATCCATGTAGATGTGTGTGTGTGTGTGTGTGTGTGTGTGTGTATGTGTTTGCCAGTCTCCAGGGTAATGTTCTTCCATTCCCATCACTGCAATCATTAAAGTATCTGTGAACACTGGGTCAAAACACAACCTCTCCTGTGAAGACTGGGTCATCACACATCCTCTCATGTGAAGACCGGGTCATCACACATCCTCTCCTGTGAATACTGGGTCATCACACATCCTCTCACATGAAGACCGGGCCATCACACATCCTCTCCTGTGAACACTGGGTCATCACACATCCTCTCCTGTGAACACTGGGTCATCACACATCCTCTCCTGTGAAGACTCAGTCATCACACATCTTCTCCTGTAAACACTGGGCCAACAAACATCCTCTCCTGCCAAAATCCAGAGAGTAATGAGCAACACTTTGCTTGAGGTCTGGAGATGGAATTACAGACTTGAAAGAGAAGATTTTACTGGTGGATCAATGATAGCCATTGAAGGTCCAAGAAAAAACCTGCTTGACTGGAAACCACATTCATGCAGCTGCATATTTACTCCATCTGTGTTTGTGAAGTGAGCGAGTATCGTTGTGCAACAGTAATGGTGACCTAATCACTGACCTAATCACTGAACATAACATAACATAACATAACATAACATAACATAACATAACATAACATAACATAACATAACATAACATAGCATAGTGTCATAATAACATAACATAATAACATAATAACATAAATATAGTGTCATAACATAACATAATAACATAACATAATAGCATACCACAATAACATAACAACATAATAACATAACATAATAACATAACATAATAACATAGCATAATAACATAACATCATAACATAACATAACATAACATAATAACATAACATAACAGTGTCATAACATAATATCATAACATAATAACATAACATCATAACATAATAACATAGCATAGTAACATAACAACATAATAACATAATAACACACCATAATAACATAACATAACAACATAATAACATAACATAATAACATAACATCATAGTGTCATAGTGTCATAATCCACCAAAGTTACTGATATTACTCTCACCATTTCTGACATCATTTATCTTTATCCGGACAATTCAAAGCCTGTTTTCACACACTAAATAAGGAGATACACGGCTCCACACACGTGTGTGTGCGTGAGCACGTGCACATCCATGTGTATGAGCAGAGAATATCCAAAGAAGCCTGTTACTTCAATGTAGCTCTTGCAGGTTTTGATAACTGTATTTATGCTGAGGGTCACCATAAGAGCATAAGAGCTCCACCAGCCTTCCTTCTGCCTTCCTCAAATTTCAATAATATCTTATACTTTAAGCCTCCTCAGTTGTTTTTGATTGGGTATGACCCAAATCTTTATATCACATACCACTGTCACAAACATACATGTTCATATCAATGGTAAGATTAAATGTTGCCATAAAAAAGAATCCCTTAATTAAGGTCAGGTCAAGCCATCCATTAGATTTCCTTAGATCAGCTCAACTGTAATAAAGGGATATTAAATGCAGCAGGTGTAATTAAAACAGGACTGGCACTGCGCGTATAAACAAGTCATGGGAAACTGAAATAAATAGGATCATATATTCTAAAAGCAATAACAGACCGACTGGATGACAACAGTGGTGTCACATGTGTTATCAGATATAAGTGGACTGCACACACATTCTGCAGATATGACACTGAATCAAGCAGTACTTGCTGTTTACAGGATGGCCTGAAACTGGAGAGACATCTTTCGTAGATGTGATATCAAGGCAATAAAATGTCTTCTGGATATAAAATAAGAGACGACTACATGACCTTGACCTTTAACACGTCAAATGTGGCCAGTCATCATTGCACTTCTGTATACTGAACATTCGCCTCTTTATAGACATTTTCTAGCCTTTTATTACTGGCTGGTTGTTCGTGACAATACACACTACTTCATATCACAATACACACTGCTTCATATCACAATACACACTACTTCATATCACAATACACACTGCTTCATATCACAATACACACTGCTTCATATCACAATACACACTACTTCATATCACAATACACACTACTTCATATCACAATACACACTGCTTCATATCACAATCCCAATATCCATATATTCCTGACAAAAGCAACATATCAATAAAGAATCTGGTCCATCTTTACACACATTTGGCTTGTTTTTCTAAAGGCTAAACCCTGTAATGCTATGCTAGTGTGATGAGTACACTCTGCTCTAAATGGAAAAAAAATGAATGTGTATTCAACTGCATCTATCAGACTTTAGAAAGTATCTAACGCAGCCAAAACAAGCCATTCAAGTCCACTAGCTCTTATAAAGAAAGGAGAGACAACATTTCTCTTTTCCTTTCTCTCACAGTTCACAGCAAAAGAGTCCATCTGTTTTCACTTTAAAGTTGGGACTTGCTTGGCACGCGTGTGTGTGTGTGTGTGTGTGTGTGTGTGTGTGTGTGTATGTGTGTGTGTGTGATTGTAAGTGTGTAAGGGAGGGTGGGGGTTTCTGTGCCAGTGTAGCTCAATCCAAGCCATTCCTGTTTATTTTCCATGAGCTTCAGCTCTGCTGCTAATGTGGCCAAACAAATTCCATCAAAATGATTAAGACGGGAAAAGTTAGGATGCTGTCCTGAACTTTAGGAAATTTACTAAATCATGCCATGTAAAATAATGTGTCTCCAATAGTAAAAATGCTCCTTTATTTTCCCAGTTACCCCAAAAAGTAGCACTTATCATTTAATAATAACTTTGGCTGTGGTTGGTGTGGCATTGTAAATACTTCCAGATGTCAGTTTAGGAGTTAGAGTTTATGTAATAAAGTGCAGAAAGTGCTGAGCTAAGAAGTGTGGAGGATGGTTTCATTTGGTTCACAGGCAAGTCAAGAGACCATCCAGAAATCAAGAGTGGAGAGAATGCCAAGAAAATGCCTTGCCCTGAGCAGTTGAATATCTAGTCAATTTTATCAGCTCATTGACACTTACAGCAACTGGCAGAGTTACAATCCCAAATGAACAGGTTGAATTTTATCGTCTAGTATTGCATGGTGCATAGTGCTCAGACTGCCAGAGGTGTCTCATTAAAACTTTACTTAAGACCATATGAGGACCGATTTCATAGTATTTGTGTTGCTTCTCACAGGACATTTCCCTGAACCATTCTTCCACAAATAAAGGAGATCGCTTTGTTTATGACCCTCAGAAGAAGGTGCCTGAATGCTGGTCCATTGTCTTCCGCAGCTTTTCGTTGGCTTGACAATCTTTTCCCTTTCGTTCCATCTTTCTTAGAGCTGGAGCCTGACCCAGTTTCTCTGCTTTTTAAATCTCTCTCAGCAGCAGGCGAGGAGAATAAGATAAAAACGGCTCTAATGTACATGTGACAGAGTGAGCCTGGTTTTTATCCTCCTGTACACTATTACTGATTTAGAGCTTCCAAGGCAGTGCCAAATGCATAGAGTATTGCTTCATAGGGTATTGCTTCATAGGGTATTGCTTCTTTTTTCATCCTTCATTTCATCTGTGTGTAAGAAGCATCTAAAAGGCATCAGATGGACTGAAAAATGGACAGAGTGGAGATGAGGGCAGTGGGGGGCCTGACGGGCCTCTGAGGTTCCACTCCCCACACGAAACCCCCCCCCACACACACACACACACGCTCTGCTGCGGGCCCCTGGAGCCCTCAGCTCTTGCTGCATGAAGCCGTTGTGTGAAGCATGCGGTATCCAGCCACTCCCACGGCAGGCACGCTTCCTCCCCCCGCCGACCAAGCATCCCTCACCCACCGCGTGGCTCACTGTGACACCCTGAGGAAGGGCTGCTGGATGAATGAGTCCTCAGGGCTCTGGCCTGCAGAAACACACCAACTTGAAGGAGCCCCTGTCATGCTTAATGTCTCCCCTGACCTTGGTGAAGGCACTGGCCAGTACGCTAACAATGAAGAGAAATGTCAGGCAGGCCTGTGTAGGTGAAGCCCTTATAATTTAAGTGCACTGTGTAGAATATGGATGTAGAAATTATTGAGTTGATATGATTGATAGGCTTTACCTTCCCTTGGGAATACTGGAAGGCTGGGTAAAATATAACACCAAATGTTCAATAAGAGATGAATTGATATCTTGAGCACTGGTCTAAAAGTCACAGAGAAGACCACATATATTTATCATTTTAGAATATCAAATATAATCCAGTCTTTGATAAGAGTGAAGGAAGAGCTGACAACCATATCCTAAAGTGCATTTTATTTTTAATTATTGCAGTTGAATTTGCAATCAATAGACCATGTTGACATACTGCATCACATACTCCATCACATACTCCATCACATACTGCATCACATACTCCATCACATACTCCATCACATACTCCATCACATACTGCATCACATACTCCATCACATACTCCATCACATACTCCATCACATACTGCATCTTGCTAACAGCATTTTTTGTTTTGCTGTTTACAGATGGTACCCAGCCAACATCATCTAGTTATTCGACCAAATAAAATTCAGTTTAATTCAGTTTAACTCCTTAGGGTTTTATAAAGCTTTGCTTACTGTAAAAATCAGCTTTAAACCTGTAAATGACTGAATGTTGATCTCTGTACTCTGGAATTTCTCCAGTATTTGGTGTGCACAGAATGTACCTAGCAGTTTGGTGATAGTTCTGTGAACAGATTTCAGTCAGCTCATTGTACATAGCTGTATGAACAGATTTCAGTCAGCTCATTGTACATAGCTGTATGGGCTCGTTCCTCCCTTGACCTGTTGCTACTGGCCAGGCTGGCAGGGATTATTACCAGCCTCCTCGCGCGCAGTGCACCGGGCTTGTGCGTGAGGGTGAGCGGAGTACGGAAGAATGATTAAAAAGAGCCCATTGGCCTTGCCTCTTCCCTTTTTCACTCCGCATTTCCCACCAGCTCTCCTTCCCTTTTCATTTGCCTAAGTAGCGTGATGAGGTGGGAGTGTGGCAGAGTGCAGGCCCTGCGCGAGTCGAGCAGCGCTCAGACGCTCCCCCTCCTTCATCCCCCCGTGCAAATTTTAATTCTCCCTCCCTCCCTTCTCCCGCTCTGTCTCTTTCTCTTTCTCCCACACACGGACAAACACGCCTGCAGTCAACTAGTTAAATATTTAATGGAGCTGTCAGAGCAGGTTATGCTGAAAACGGGACACAGCTTCGACTTACAACGTGGATGCAATATTTATATACCCAACTCCAGTAATGGCAGAGGCCTTTGAAGTGGTGCAATGAAGTGGTGACATGGCCCAGAAAACAACTCGGAGAACAGAGCAGGAGGAAATCTTGCCCGAGAAGAAAAGATGCGGAGGCGTAGTGGCGAGAAGAAAATAATAAAACATCCTAGAAGCGCCACAACACGAGCGTGTACTTTGTGAATATTAAATAAGAAAAACACGGAAGCTAATATATGTAATTCCTTTGTGTGATCTTAAAGTAATGAATCAGTGCACGTCTTGTTTAACCTGTGTGCATCTCTCGTGCACCTTCTGCTTGACTACAACTCCCAAATTGTATTTGGTTTTAAAGAGACACTGTGCATTGAGGGCTGATATACACAGGCTATATACAAAATAAAAAGCACGGACAGCGAAGTCTCCGGTGATTTAGTCCAGAGCCCGCTTTCTTTCTCGATCTAAAGTTCAGATAGACTTACGGATTTTCCTCAAAGCCTCGCGATATCTCTAGCTGCACTCCACGCAGCCTTATCTGCTGTTGAGTTAGGTTTGTATTGTGTGAGAGTCTTCCGCCTTAATATCACTGTGGAAATGAACGTTGTGAAATATGGGCTGGAAATGCACGCGTTCTTATTATCTCCAAATACTGCTCTCTCAAATCAATGACTACGTAACAGCGCTGAGTGGTGGCAGGATATTATATGAAGACTTTGTTATAGTGCATCTGCTCAAATTCAATCTCAAAGTCCAATCTCACTATATGCCCACGTATATTGATGTCTTCCTTTTCCAAATTAGCGGTCATGAGTATTTGATTGGTTGAGCAGTCTAATCTGCGTTATGGAAGCAGTTTGTGAATGCCGTTTTGTCAATAACTGAAGCTCACGTGCGAAAGCAATAAAGTCATTTGCAGATAAAAAGGTGTACTGGATGAGGAACTCCATTTAAGGAGACAAGGTAATATGTTATTTCCAATGTTTTTTATTACACATCCTTAAGCAGGTAATGTGATAAATCGGAATTAATTCCGTTGCTGGGACCATCGATTCAGAGCCGTGATTTCATTGGTGCTCAGCATAATATGGTGTTCGCTTCTTTCGAGGTGACGGCCAGTGCAAATTAAATACACAGCAGGAGGATACATTGCAGAAGCCTTTTACTTAAATACTGTATTTTGTGTAATGTGTGAACTGAAAACGGAATGGGGGGGGGGGGGGGGTTATTTGNNNGGTTGATTGATAGGTAGGAAGACAACACGATAGAAGACACTGGTCACTGCCTGCACTCTGCTCATCAGAGCGAGCAATAAACGAACTGCAGGGCAAACAGCGCACAACCGCGCGAGGCGTGTTACCTCAACTACAGCACATTTTCTAGAATGTTCCTGGTGGCTCCTTATTAACCCTTTATACCGCAGACGCTCGGCTCAAGCAGAAAACGACATAAAGCATCTAGACCGAACGTAAAGGGACATTAGGGGTTTCACATTGAGGCTAATTGGGATGAGGGCAGAGCCTCGGGCATTTCTGGTCATTAGCAGAAGTTGTGAAGGCGATGCTTCAGGTGAGGCAGCACATTCCCTCTCTCTGTTAATCACAGGCTGGGAAAAGCTGGCTGCTCCTATGCTGAGCACCTCTTCTCCCTCCGGGATTGACGAAAGCGACCGAAGTTTCGGAAATCCCTGTCTAGGAAGGTTACGGATTCGGCTTCAGTCTCCCTCAGTTGAAGCAGCTCCTCTCTGGGGATGGATACTGATGGGCAGCCAGTAATACACTTACACACAGAGGACGGGTACAGAGAGGGAAATGAATGTTTTAATGGTGAAACCGTGAAACATTGTGCTCTGAGACAAGTGCTTATAGCATGTAGATGTTTAAGGTTTTAATGAACACTAGGGAATCCACCCCAGGGACTCAGATAAAAATAAAAGGAACCAGAGGGAAAATAAACTGTCACTTTTCCAACATTGATAACCACATCAGGCCAATCATCACTAATTTACGGGAGCCCACATGACAAGTTAGTGGTAATAAAATGCCCTTTTAAACATATGTAGTGTTCAAATATTTACTGAGCATCCTTTGTGTGCATATGTGTATAAAGATGGGAGTGAGGGACAGCATTAGGAATTAGGGCTATGCAAACTAAGCAGCTGCCCCAAGGGTGGAATCCTAATTGGTCATTTTCCAGGATGCATGGCGAACTACTACAAGGTTCATCCATCCTACAAAGAGGCCTTTAGAGTAGCAGTCAGATTTACTAAATAAGTATCAAGCCAATACATATAAACTGTCACCGCTTTTGTCGTTGCAGCGATTGCTGTCTGGGTGAAGACTCTTGGAGTGGGTGAATCAGGAGGGAGTCAGTGTAGAGGACAACCTTCAGAGCAATCCAGGAATAAGCCAGGCCATCTGTGTCCGTCACAGCATTATCAGAGCGGAACGACATCCTCCTCGCCCTCTGCAAGCCTGATGTGATAGAGGCCAGTATGACCTCTTGGATAACTGGTTTATCACCTTTCCCTCAGGGACTGAGAGAGAGAGAGAGAGAGAGAGAGAGAATCTGATTTGTTTTGGATTGATCACTCTGTTCTCACAACAGTTCATCTCTCCGTGCTGATTTGTATGTTTATATCTGGAACTGCTATAGACTTCATGCCAGGACCTTTTTTCTGAAAGAAATGCACACTGTGATAAAACCTTTTCAAAGAGAATGAACAGGTTTAACCTATACTGCATAAATATGAAGTAATGATTTCTTATTGCCTTGTTGGTATCTCATGCTGACATTTTGACATTATTTGATCCTGCTCTTCTAGGTTCTACATCTGCTACAGAGACATTATGTAGTATGTAATATACTTTCATACTGAAAGTTAACTTTCCCATATCATTGATTTCAACAGAAATTAATAACAAATTACAGTCAAATGACAGCACTTCACTTAAATATACATACATCATAATAAACATACATACATCATAATAAATGTAACACCACTGCAACAAAACGCTAGACAAGAATGAATTACAAAGCAAAAAAAATTGCTTTCAAAATATTCAGTTCGATCATCTTTACCCCTTGTTGTCATGCTTGGTGCTCTTGCCATGGTGTGTGTTTGGGCTGCCAGTGTAATTGGGCACGGTGCAGGAGAGGGAGCAGATGAAAGTGTGTCACTGCAGAGAAACGTGAGAACGAGAGAAAAGAGAGAGATGCTCCCTGGGCGCATGTGAGTGGGTGTTGTGTGACAACATTTGGCAACACTACATGATGAGAACTGCTCTTATCACTATTAATGAGCAGTGAATGTGTGTGTGAGTGAGAGAGAGAGAGAGAGAGAGAGAGAAAGAGAGCACTCCTCTTATCACTATTAATGAGCAGTGAATGTGTGTGTGAGAGAGAGAGAGAGAGAGAGAGAGAAAGAGAGCACTCCTCTTATCACTATTAATGAGCAGTGAATGTGTGTGTGTGAGAGTGAGTTTTTGGGGTTTGGATGCAGATCTTATCTGTGAAGTCTTTCTCTCGTGTGGAATGTGCTTGGTTGTAAGAGGAAGAGGCAGTACTATCAGTATCGCCATCTACTGTTCTGGGGGTTGTAGTCCGAGTGGGAATTCACCGAATGTTATTTGTGCCTCAATTTTATGCTACATTAGGAGATTAAATGAACGTTAACAAACTGTTAGCTAGTTAACTATCTAACACCTAGGTTTCATTATCTTAGCTATTTCACAGGTACTGTGACATAACCTAGCTAGCAGCTAGCTAGCTAAAAGATAGCTCATATAATTACAGCTCTTGCTCATACTTAGGTTTCACGCAAACTAATATTATTGCAAGAAGTATAAAAACAAACATTGTAAACAGTCACATCCAAACTGTCGCCGACGTGTTTATTTAAGTAATTCACATCAATTCACAAAAGTATGATTGTCGTCCTCCGTACATGAGGCAGGTCTCAGAAGAGAGATGGACCAAGAGATGAAATCTATGGCCAGGCATTATTGTGGGGAGCATTTGTGTGTGTGTGTGTGTGCGCGTGTGTGTGTGCGTGTGTGCGTGTGTGTATGTGCATACAAAGGTCACCCACAGGCAGTGGGGCAGGTTTTCTATCAGATATAGGGTACAATAAATGAGTTGTTTTGGGTATAAAATGGGTTTAATCATTCTACTTTGTTGCTTTAGATCACTGATAAACCATAAATGGGCTGGTAGTGCCAAGAACACACTGCTAGTATCACTTAACTCTTTTACATCATTTTCATTATAATTTGCATATGCTTTAATTATAATTGTTATGGCTTAAATTTATATTTCGCCATCAACAGACAGTAAAACAATACGAGTTTTAAATGATCTTAACGGAAATGAACAGTCCTAATGATCCTAGCTGTTGTTATTTACTTGTCAGATAAGCTATTCTCAAAGTGAATAGCTAAAACATGCCTTATGCATTGAAGTGCAATCAATATGTAAATATACTTATGTCATGGCACCGGTTCAGATGCTCCTGCCTTTCTCTGTACCAGATGAATCCTACCCTGTTTTTGTTCCTTGCTGTGAGGACATATGCTCACCAGCAGATAATCCAGGCCACGCACCATGTAGTGGTGGCAGCTGACTTCTCTTGCTAGGGAAATGTTAATGACTTCATTAAATATATTTAGCACACTGAGATGCTATTCGAGATTCAGAAAGAGAACGTGCATGAGTTTAGGCGGAATTGAATGGCATGTGGTGACATCCCTGCTGTTCGATATGGTGACAGGTAGCATACAGAACAGAACAGAACAGAACAGAACACACACCTGGTACTGTTTCAGAGGAACAGCCACTGTATCCATGGCTGGACTCCAAAGAAATAAACTGTTCTCCTTACCACCCCCTTGGTGCAGCCTATTCTCTCTCTGTCTTTCTCTCTCTCTCTCTCTCCCCCTTGGTGCAGCCTATTCTCTCTCTCTCTCTCTCTCTCTCTCACTCACTCTCTCACACACACTCACACACCCCTACACACACACACACACACACACACACACACACACAATTCCATCCTTCACGTCCCCTTTTTCAGCCTTCTGCTGCGATGACATCACCACCACTCCCTCACTGTCTTCTCTCATTCGCTCAGCCATGGGACAGACTGTGTTGTAAGCTGTGCTCTGCCTCTTTGTATAGCCTTCAATTAAATTCATTACTTTTCTGATCTTTATTTTGGTTGGGTAACAGTGGGTGGTCCCTCTCTGAGAGCTGCTCAGTAACTCCACTCCTCTTTTTTATGATCCCACTCTCCTTGCCTCGATTCCTCATTCCTTCCTCTGACCCCGTTCTCACACCTTTTTCTTCTTTTTGTCTTTCTCTCTCCTTCTGACACTCTGGTACACACACGAGTGCACATGCACACGAGTACACACACCCCCACACACACATGAATGTACACACACACACACACATACCTAAAATGAATCTGGCGTCTGTGAATTTTGACTGGCCTGTTTTTGGATCGCAGAAGGCAGGATGTGAGAGTTGAATCCTGATACTGTGTGATGCTCTTGAGCTTTCAGAATTAGTCCATTGTGCACAACATGCTCATGGAGTTAGAGGAACTGTGGGCATGAGATGAGAAAATGAAATGAAAAGAGTAAGACTTTTTCTTTCCCTTTCTGTGTGTGTGTGTGTGTGTGTGTGTGTAGGGGTGTGTGTGTGTGTGTGTGTGTGTGTGTGTGTAGGGGTGTGTGTGTGTGAGGGGGGGAGTGGAGGGTCCTCAGCTCCTTTCTGTAGTGCAAAGGGTTCTGCCTGAAGGAAGCAGCAGGACTCAAAGACATTCTTCTGCTTGGCACTGCATGGTTCCCTAAATCCAGTCCATCGTGAGAATTTGTGTGATGTCTTTTCTTCACAAACAAGAATTTATTTTATTTAAAAAACAATAATAAAATCTAATTCGTTTTGCTTAATGTGAAGGTTTACTGCAGCCTTTGGATTATGGAGTTGTAGATCAATGCTGATGCGGTGGTAGCTCACTGGTTAAGGCACTTGACTAATAATTAGAGGTTGTCTTCCTCTCAGGTTTCTAAATTCCATGTCTGTCCAGAACCTGAAGAAGAGCTTATGTCTTATTTTTAATAATCTTCTTCTTTGAAAGTTTTTTTTTAATTCCCAGTGTTATTTTAGTATTCAGCATGCATGGATTTATTAAATCTGTATATTTTTTTATGAATGAATGAATTATTATTTTATTACAATTTAATGGCTCTGTGTAGAGTTGACAAAAGACGTAGGCCAAGCTTTCACATAAAACTCAAAACTCATTGAAATGTGAAGGATTCTTTATATGATGGAACACTTCACTAGTTTTCCTTAGAATATATAACATTCAACATAAGAAAATGTTTCATCAACTGCTCGGAAGCCTGTCCTTAATCCTGACAATTTTAGTAAATTGAATGTTGAGCTATTTCAGATAGGCTCCTAATAGGTGTGTTCACTCTTGCTTAAAAAATGTCTGCCCTGCTCTTACCTGATCCTATATAGATACAGGCAGCAGACTAATCCTCTTTGATACCTCCTATTACACACTTCATCAGTCAGTGTTTCTTCTTATCTAACTCAAGACACATGTTTTCATATGATAACAGAAATAAACATTTTCTACAATAATTTTAGAGTAATTGCAGTATAGACAATATTGACGTATCATTATCTGCTCTGCCAAATTGCTAGCTCTGACTCGCTCTACCCATTCAATTACAGAGGGGTACTATTCTATTTCACTGGTGCCAGTAGCACCAGGCTCACCGATGAGCTCTTACCTCTGATGGGTGGAACTCATCTTCCAGCTGTCACCCAGAGGAGGACAGTAAAAGAAATCGCGCAAGCATCAGCATCCACCCTGAGGGTTCCCACGTGTGCACAGCAGACTGTGAAAACAGATATTTGAATTGGATATGGCACTGGGCGCATATGGGGGAACCACACGATATGACAGAATTCACATATATAAATTGCAATCGAATGTGACACATCAAGTATTTCTGCAGATCCGCATCATCTCCAAGCCCCAGCTGAAAGTGCATGTCTGGGGATGTGCAGCCCTGCCTGCTATTCAGTCCATGCTCTGCCCATGCACATCCTGTCTCTCCCCTCTTTGCTGGACCAATTAAAAAGGGCCTGGGGTATGTTCCATGCCAGCACTGGTTCTGTAGGCTGCTGAAGGCAGATGTGTCCCTACATACACCTGGCACTGTGTGTGTGTGTGTGTGTGTGTGTGTGTGTGTGTGTGTGCCAGACACTGCTGAAGGACCAGAGGCTTTTGGAAAAACACTGGAAGGGAACTGGTTGAGCTGTAATCAGAAGCAACTTTAAAAAGCTTAGCTCGAGTTGGCAATCTGCTTTGAATCCTGTTTTAAACAGAGTTATTAACTCTCGCCTGCCACTTCATGCTCTTTATCAGTTAGAATGAGTCAGACAAACTTTAGACTCTGGACAGGAGTAGAGGCTGCAGAGCTGAAAATAACATTTACATTATTTCATAAAAATGTACATTACACCCTTGACTTGAATACAAACCAGTTATGCTGATGTTGATTGAGCCTAGGTTTTCTTGAAGAAAAGTAAACATCGTCAAGAATTTGGACAGAGGGTCAAAAAGTGTCTAAAAATCATGACTGCTTCAGAATTTTACATGACATTATATAAGTATTTGGATTTAATGAATCTCCAAGCCCATTTCAACATTAAACAGTATTAGGAAGCTTTAAACAGTAAAGGAGATTCATTGTTCACAGTGTTTTAGTGAAGCTCTGACTGAGGAGTGCTTATAAAAGTCCTGCTTCACACGCTTCATGTAGTGAAGAGACGCTTCACGTCTGTCTGTGTAAAGGAGGGTGGAGCAGCTCAGATGGATGCTGTACACATACATCAGCTTGTGGAGGCTAAAGCAAAACTAAACAGTCTGTGCATATTTCTGTGTGTAATATGCCGTTAAGACCAAGTCGAGAATCCAGCTGCATGACTTTCAGGTTCACTTGAGAAATGACATGAGCTGCTGGAATCAGGGGACCGTTGGTATTATTTGCATCTTTTATCATTTACTTTCATTCCAGGTTTTTGCTTATGATGAGGAATTTGTTCAGCAACATATGGAGAAGATTATATGTGAAAACTCACATCTGACTTGGTACTTTATATTGATAATATCTTCTCCATCTTTCAGCATGGTACACTGATCACTGTCTGTCACTTCACGTTTACATATGAGGTTGATGCTGGACACAGTAGCAATGCACCCTGGGTTATGAACGTTTAGTTTCATGATTACAGTTAGATTCCAATTAAAGATCTCTAATGATAAGTAATGTCAGAAGGCTCAGGGTATGACAGTGATAAGTGGTACCAGGTTCCTGTGATGATTTGTCTCTGAAAACTAAGGAAGCATAAATGCCCAGGCCTAGTGTTGGTAAGGCTAATACAGAGGGTGATTGGACGAGACAGCTGAGAGAACACTGCTCAGTAGTGTTTGAAGAGGAAGATTATCTGGACCTGCAAAGTTCTTACAGATGAAGAAAATAAAGATAAAGGACAAAAGAAATAGAAGAGATAGGGAAAATAGCCTGACTTTATTTATTATTATTATTATTTATTATTGATGTACATTTCACCAAAAGCTTCTTGATCTTAGAGACATATCAGTATTTTTTTTTACTACTATTCATTTGATAAAAGCACAGAATAATACCTACATTTGTACTTTAAAAGGTGAATATGGAATTAATGTTGATAATCTAACTGCTTACAATCCAAGGATGTGTCACTGAGTCCAGAGGTTCAATCCTCAATGTGATGACAGATTTTTCACATCAGGATCAAAGTTGTTTTTGAATAATCCACAGTAGTTACTGAATAATCTGCCTTTAAATGTTAAAGTTTAATTTAATTATTTTAATCTTACAGTCCTGTAATAATTAGTTAATTATGTAATAATAAGGATGTTCAGAAGTTAATCAATTATTATTATTACTATTGTTATTGTTTTTATAACCAATTCCACATTAACAATTTTATGCAAGGGCTTTTTAAAAAATATATATTTATCTTATTTACCATTATTTGTCTTATTGTTTATCTTATTGTTTACCGGTAATTGTTTGTCTCTTAAACATTGAGCTGCTATACTTACGGCACCCACTATTAACGTAGAATAAACCAGCCTATAAGGGACAGGATGTTTTTAGTATATATGACTATATATACTAATTGTATAACTAACTACTTAGTATAACTAATTACTGCTGAATAGGCTTCACGGATTCTTGTATCGTAGATTGCTAGAGTTTTAAAGAAAATCTTAAATATTACCAGTTTGACTGAACAAACAGACGTTAACGTAAGAATGTAAAATATTTCCAATAGCAGGTTACATTGTAATTTATCATTTCTAGGGACCATACATTAGGTTTTTGAATCGATTCGTTATGTTCTCCTAAAGTGTTCATTAATAAACACTTTTCAGAAACCCTTATATCTAAATTTTTTCACGTCACGTCACGTCACACGTCAGACATTTGTTACATAATTTATAATGTAACCAAAATGGTGGTGCGTAATTAGGCGGGGGGAACGTCGCCTCCTGCACTGCGATAGCCGCTCAGGGTGTATAAGAGGATATCATGAAACTATATATTTCGGGCGAGCCAACTCGCCTCGTGCCATGTCCTCGTGCCATGTCCTCTGCTCGGATCAGCCGACGGGGGTGTGGTCTCTGACGTCACTGAGGCACAGCTCAACTACAGCATTAGTCTGGCTGGACGTCTGATTTAGCCACGCAGAGTTATTGGGGCAAATTAAACATATGCGGTCATTAAATTGACCTTACAGTCGCGTTAATTTGTCGTCTGTTGGACTATTTTCGTTTACAGTCGGACAGTTTGTCGGTCGTGAAAGAAGGTAAGTTTTGCCCCCAATTCCGCTTAGTAACCAGTAACCGAGTCGAGTTTTTGCATGCTCAAGTTGCCACTAGTCCAGTCACGCTCTTCAAGTGATGCATCTGCACGAGGCATCCGATTTAAGTACTCTCTCTCTCTGTCTGTTCTTGAATTAATCAGTCCATGTAACATGATGGAAAACGGGGTTGATTGCTCCCTTAAATGTAAACATTTTCATTGCAATACAAAAGTTGCTGTTACCGTTCAAAATAATAGCTAAGCTGTTCAAAGTTATCTAGTATGCAGTCCAAAACACTGCATAATGAAGGAAATATAAAACTCAATATTCAGTCTGTGTTTGAATGCATTATATCAATTAAAAATAATAATAATAATGACTTTCAGGTTGCAGTATAAATCTTTTGGACCACCAAGTGAAGTTTAGAGGAGCAAGTATTTTCGTTAAACATGCAGAGACAGTTCAAGCACATCAGTCTTCATGACCACATCTGAGACCAGCCTGAGAGGATCATTTAATAAATGCTGCTTTACCATCTGGGAGCTATTGCCAGCTCTGCAGGACTGCCCAACGTGCACAGCACAGGTGACGCCGTCCCCCTCCTCTGCGCCTCCGCCCACGTGCTTCCGCTCCCCTTCTTTGCGCCTCCTTTAATGGGACCGGGGCTGCTACTGTACCCGCCGTCCGCAGCGTCGTCGAAACTCCCGTATTCAGCGCTACGGACTGACACGCTTCCCTTGGGCGAATTCAGAAAGCACGCGGCAGTGGCCTCGTCCCAGCCGTATGGACTCGTAACCTCTGCGAGGAATTAATCCAAATGTCCGTCAATTCTCAGGATGTTCGGCAAGGACTTCGTTTGTTAATTTAGGAATTGCAGAGGGTTTTTATTCTTTTGAAAGAATCCTAATCCGGAAGGAGCGTCTTCGCTCATGTAAAGCACCGCATGCCATGACCTCAGACAATTTTCAGTACCGTGCTCTGTTTGAGTACAAGCGGGAGAGGGGTGATGACATTTCGCTGCAGGTCGGAGACCTCCTCACCGTCAGCAAGTTAGCCGTCCTGACGCCCGACTATCAGGAGGGAGACGAGAAAAGCCCTAAGGGCTGGCTCCATGGCCTTAACGAAAGCACCAAGGAGAAAGGCAACTTCCCGGGCACCTTTGTGGAGTACGTGGGGGTTGTGAGGGTGGGCCTACCTGCAGGAAAGCCTTGGCCTAGGCCAATCCCTCCAACACCTGTAGGACCCCAGCCCCCAGGGGCCTGTGCATCAGGGGGTAAGTGTTAATGTGTGTAAGCCGTGTGTTTTATACGTGGTGGGGATGGGAATGGTGAACTCTAAAATATGAATGGGATCTGAATTGGATTGAATAGGAATTTTGGGATAGGTTTGTTATAGAAACATTTCTTCTCAGTTATTATGTGAGCTAATAATCAACTGAGTATAATTGTTTATAATGGTTGAAGGAGCTTCCCGTCTTATTTGTAGGAAGAATAATGATGCTAACCAGTGAACAAACATTTTGGGTAAAAAGAATGTTGGAAAAAGGTTCATATAAATATGGCATTTAGAGACGAACATTTTAAAAGTAGTTTATTTAATATTCGTCTGCATAGTCTGGCATTGTGTAGCCAGACTGAAAGAGAAGTGGTGCAGACTGGGTGTGCGTATGCTAACTAGGTCAGACAGCTAACTGTCTGTCCCAAGATGGCTGCTCCACGTGTATGGCATGGTCTCTTCACAGTGGAGTGTTATACTAGTTCTTTCGCTACTCAAGCTGTTGATAACTCGTACTTTATCAGAGGTGTGTGTCAAGGCACAGGGAGTGTAACAGACAGGACTGCTCCTTAGCATTGCAACGGAGGGCAGAGAACATGGACTCATCGTGAATTATTGATCACTGATGCACTGGGTGGCTGCTATGTTATACACAGCCAACCATTACCAAGTAGCACACACTCCCCAAGGAGCTCTGTTCACTCATGCTGTGTAAGATTTCCTTACATCTAGAAATTAGTCTGGTGAACATTTTAAGGAAGAGGGTAGGAAAGAAAACTAAAGAACTAGAGGGATGGGTTACCATGGTACTGCTAGTTTTATCAAGGTTTTTATCAGGTGTTATGTCATAAGAAAAGAGAGGCCAGTGGTCTCTGTAAATAACGTGTAGTGAACGTGGATGAGGAAGGTCAGTCTCAGTGAGGTAGGACAAGCACCGTATGCTCAGTGCGACAGTGGCTGCGGAATTCAAGACATTTGGCTCAGCAGAGGAAAACATTTCTGCCTTATCTCTGTCCCATCAGTAGAGTAAGTAATCATGGATTAAGTGTTGGAATCCTGTCATGACATTCCTTTTGATCACACTATGCATGTGTAAGGAATGGCAGATGAAAGAGATTAGAGCATATCCATTATTAATGGAGGATCCAGGGCTTTGGCTTTCTCACAGACACCATCAACGTGATATCAAGCAAATGAGGAATTGCAGTACTTGCTACCAGCAAATCATGTGTTCATTGTTCATGATTAGAGACAGTAATGGGATGTAAAGTTGATGACAGCTGTCAAAGAGACCTATAACCGTTTACTCGTACAACTCGAAAGGAAAGAGAAGAATATCTCTATTCAGAGAACATTATGAAATGAGATGACTTGGTAATGAGCTCCCTTACACTTCACCTCCACCCACACGCTTTAGTGTCATTAAAATGAAAGGCATCATTTGCAGACTGACACCATACATTCTAGAGCTCATTAAGAGAAATGGCACCTTAAGCATGGGCCAGACTCACCTAGTCGTCTCGGCTTAGCTTGGATGGTGCTGGGTGGCCCTGATATGAGGGCTGAAGCATGCCAACAGGAAAAGCCCTTGGTCTCTCTCTATCATCTTTTTCCACTAAGGCTTCAAAAGACTCTGAAGACTGAGGCTTGGTTTCCAGCAGAAGAACATGCTAAACTAAGGAACCAGGATTCTGGAATGTGCTTAGATGCCATGGCGATATGACGTTCCATTAAGTCGACCCCTAACGATACTCATTACTGATAAAAAGGGCAGGCAACCCTCATCTAATTCACATCAGGTCTAATTTAACAAAGATTAGCATTTATTAAGATGTGGTTATTTAGATAATGGCTATCATTTTCTGTACCAATTTGAAGATTTAAGCTACATATGAAAGAGTAGGCCCGTTTATTGGCTTGAATTTAGAAGTTGTACCAGTGGTCAGCACCATGGGGTTGTTGCCACGGTAACCCCCTTTTGCTGCATCAGTCACACTTTCTCTTTCTCTTTTACAACAGTGGACTGTCATTCTACACACTTTTCACTGTCATTCTACACACATCAGTGCTGCACAAATTACCTCGTACAGTTCTCCCTGTAAGCACGTAACAGCAGGGAGAAATGTACACGAGGTACTTTGTGCATCCATCCATGTTTTGTTTTTTCTTTTGTTTTTTTGCATACATCATCTTTTTAACCTCTTTCTCCTAACAGTACTCTGTTGAGTTCACATTGGTCCTCTTCCATTGAGAAGTTCTGTTTGTGCGAGTCTGATTAGGGGCTGTTGCTTTTACCGCTGTCCCCTAATCGAGCCCACCGAGGCAGGCTGAAGGCGGCGGCGGGCCGATCGCGCCTGGATCCCTGCCGGTGGGGCTCTGGCAGTGCGTCAGGCACCAGCGCGCCTGCAGCAGGGCTACGTGCTGACCAGGCTTCAGGATTCGTTTTTGTGGCTGTATTTAGTGAGGGACAAGACAAAGCAGCACTATATTTAGTGAGGGACAAGACAAAGCAGCACTCTGCTGCAGATAGCCTGCTGAGTCCTCAAACGGGTGCTGCAAGAAACATTAACAACAAAAAGAACGTTCTGTCTCAGTTTTCTAGAAGGGCTATCTTGATTATTCCTGAATTGAATTGAATCTCTTTTTTTTCCGCATCGGTTTGCCATTTGTATTGTTACAGATTGAGTGCAGTGCAGATAAAGCCATAAAAATACAGTGTGCTTCAACGCACAATAGCTGGGGGTTTATTTATTTATTTTTTTTAAGTGAAAAAAGAAGCTTCTCCTTTCCTTTCCCATGTGCTTCTCTGCTTTGGCAGGTGCTGCTGTACTGTCTTTACCCGCCCTGTAGTTCTGGGTTTGTGACCATGGAGCTGCACAGCTGTGCCTCATTCATTTCTCCTCCGCACTCCTTTCTCCCCTGTGGCAGGGAGGTGCAGATCCTACTGACATTTTGGCAGAACACTTGCTGGCCCGGTGCTCCGTTACTCCATCTCAGCTCCATGCTGCCTGCAAATAAATGCGGTGGAGCAATTTCAGCTAGTTAACCTTTATAAAATCTGATTGGGCCCTCAAGATATTACATCATCAATTAAGGTTTTCTAACCCGGAGGGCTCTGTGAACCCGGATGGACGTAGTCCAGTTGGCTGTAGCCACTCTAAAAGGGAGAAAAAAAAAACCCAAATTGCCAACCTGTAATCATGCTGTAGAAAGCATGAGTCTCTAACAGAAGATTTATTTAAGAACAGACTGGTTAAGAACACATACAATGAAATATAATGAAGTTAAGCATTCAAATGCACAATGGTCAATATGGTTCATACAAAGATGGAAGGGTTAGTGTGGGGAAGTTAAAAGCTTCATAGCATAGTGGAGTTAATGTACAAGTCCATTACTTAGATAAAACTTTCCACACAGCAGATTAGTGTTTTGGGGCACTGGTGGAATTCCCTTTAATGCCCCTGATACACTGGTGTAGTGCCACATGATATAAACAGGGCTGACAATATGTTTAATCTCTGCAGTGCTGTAGTATTTTAATGTTTCAGAGATGAATTGCCCCTATTTTAAAAGTCATTTTCCAGATCCAGGATGTGCTTTAAATTGGTGGTTTATAGCCATAACAGAGTGGATGGTAGGAGGCTACCAGCATTGCTATGCATGAGAAACAATCAAACAGGCACATTTCTATAGGGAAAAGGGTTATTTTAACCTGGAAAAAATAGCCATGGTTTTGGAAAAACGACCAGATTGAGTTGTTTGCTCAGCACTGCCCTTATTAATGTTGGACTATGGGATTTTCCAGTGCCATACAACCTTGTGCTTACAGGGGCAAAATTATTGACCCTTGACCTATTGAACTTTTCTTGTGGAAGGCAGAAGTACCCGTTAAAAATCTGTTATATGACACATATGCTGCTTTCAGGACACATGAACTATGGTATCACTTATCACATTTGCATTCTCAGACTCCACTCTGTAATATCCAAAAGGAGAGATGGCATGAGCAGGCTGGCATTGTCCCCTGCCGGTCCAGGATAATGAGCATGTTACTCTAAATCCCCATGTCTTCTCGAGCTGTGCCAAGCCTGCTCAAAGCCTGAGTTTGCAGTGTACTGTTTCAGACTGCTATTGTGTATCTTCTGTGTGCCTGTTTTCCACGAATCCTGCAGACGATGATAAACAGCTCCTTGGCGGAGGAGGACATTGCGCTATAAATCTGTTTTTTGGGGGTTTTTTTTGCCCTGGTGTGTGAGATGGCTCAGGACTGAGGTTTTATAAAATCAGGGTAAGAAAAGGCCAAACCAGTTGAAACCGCTTTTCAATATCACCCTTTTACCAGCTATTTATGATCCCCAGTAAAGAAGATGCATGCTTTTTATCACCTCATTTTATGTTCGCTTCTGATGAGCATTTTAGATGTGCAGTGAAGCTCCTGGATACATTAGCTTCTGTTGAATTTGACCAGTGTAATATCCACCAGGGAGACTTGAGTGTGAGGTCCTTTGTGTCATGTGATTGTGGATGTTTTGGGAGGTGTTTGAGGGATGTTTGTGTGTGTTGTTATAAAAGGCCTTGCAGTGTGGATTGGCTTCATACCAGATTCACCAAATCTTCAATTACAATTTCAACAGAATGATCAGTAAATAGGGTCTGGTATATAGGGTCTGGTATATAGGGTCTGGTATATAGGGTAGACGTTCTCATATTTGCTTAAAGGAAAATGCATTATCTAGTTTTATTTATTAAGACCAATATTACTTGCTTGCAAACTCTTACATGGTTAGTCACACAAACTCCATTTTCATCTTGACAAATGAAAAAAAAACCCAGCTCTGCCCAGTTCATAGACTTCCATGAACTGAACCAACAGAGGGCAATGCTAATGTAATATACTGTGTTTTAGTGACAACATTACAAATTGGACTGATTTCTTACCAATCTTAGTAACTTCCTGGATGACTTCAGCCTTTGGTCAGTACTTCTCAGCATGTGGATGAAGAGGGGGGAGATTGAGAGCAGACTGCAGCGTCCATGTTCTCCCTCTGCAGAGGTCATGTGCTGCGATCAGTACGACAAAGTGTTGTTAGATTTACACCCCCATTACTGCACTTGTTGCAAAATCAGGGCAGACGACGACACTAATGCGTGTCTGGAAGCCGAAGTTTTTCTACGGGCGGCCTGTGTGGTGGTGCTGGTTCCGGCCGGGCTTGGCAGGTCGGTACAGGGGGCCTCGCGCTGCGTCGGAGCCCTCAGAGGCTTATAGAAAGAGCTGAGAGCTGATGATTAGTCCTCGCCATTTTTGGAAACACAGAGACAGAAAGACGGAGGGGCAGTCCATGGGAGACTCTTATCTTGGGGTCTGTTTCCAACTGCACATGTCCAGTGCAGCTCTTCCTCTCTCTCTCAGACTGAATGGGCTTTTTGTTTTGGTATTTAGGAGCTGCGGGAAAGAGTGCAAACTGTGCCACGGTGTGAGGGAGTGAGGGAGAGGAAGAGTTAAGCCTCCTCAGTTGTGGGGTGAAAGCATAGCAGCTGTCGGTGCGTCTGGGGAGAACAGAGCCTCTGTCTACTGGGATATCCAGGGACTAGCTGTCCAGGGACTAGCTGTCCAGTCTGTGTTCTTCACACAGATTCAAATTCCTCATAATAATCCCTTTTACCGACTAAACGTTCTTTTGTTTGTTGATGATTAATTACATTTTTCTTGTGGGGAAGTTGGAACTTGTACTAAAGTATGTAGTGAGATTATCTTTTTCTTTTTCTCCCTGATTTAGTAAAGGAAGGCTAATAGAAAATTGGGGGTTCTTTGTACTTCTGCCCAGCTAGAGTCCTTTAATGAGCTCCAAGTGTACCAGAGGCAGCGCTGTGCCCATCTGCCCGCGCTGTGCCCTCAGGTTAAATAGCTGCCCTTCATCCCTTGCCTTCTGTCTTTTTCATCCACTCTGTAAACTTATAGTGTCTTTGGAAGAGGCTGTGGTGCAGCTTCAGTAAATATGGTCCAGAGAGCCCATGTTGACACAGGTGCTGCTCTTTGGCATTGGCTTCGTCCTCCCTTTGCTTTCTTTGTCCCAATAACTAGCTTCTTCAGCTCCTCCCCAGTGTTTTGCCATCCTCAAAACATCCATAGCCCCTCGCCCCCTTCCCCTCCCTAAAAACAGACTGACTGATTTCAAGTCCAGGGTTCCAGGCCTTCAATAAAACTGTCCTGAACACACAAAAAACAGTGTATTTGATTTGCTCACACCAGAAGAGGCTAATCCAGGGTGACTCATGTTGACCATTTACATGATATGTTTTTGCCAAGGCAGCTGAGGTTAAGCACCACACTGCAGCTCCACGTGGGTCAGTGTGTGGTCCAGGAGAGAGTGTGGTCCAGGAGAGAGTGTGGTCCAGGAGAGCGCCTATTCCGGGAGAGACCGCGTGGTCCAGGAGACGTTCCCCATCAACCAGTCAGGCACTCCTGACGACAGCGTGGGTTTCGCTAGGTCACCAAGATCTAGCCGTCTCCTGGATGCAACGTCCTTGTGCAGAGGGCGAGCACATGTGTCAAGGACTCGTTGAGCAGAAGTACATCGTAGCCTCTCCACCATCAGAGTCAGTTCCTCTAACCACACGCACACATGAAGGTACAAATATGTAGAGCCGTATACATATTTGTCCAATTAAAAGTTCAAACATTAATTTATGTCACATTCTGGCTCTTTTTCTTCCAATTTTAAATGATGTTTGTGATAGATGACGTTTACTGCTCAAATTTTAGATTTGAGCAGTAAACTTTTAGATCCTGGACACTGGTCATCTAACTTTTCCTCTATGTTAATTTTATTAATAAGTCTTGTTCTTTCAACAAAATGTTTTGTGACCTCTTTTCTTACACCATCAGTCAGAAAAGCAAGGCTGTTGATGAGGAAATGAGGGCTTGTTAATGTGCTTTGTTTGTATTCTTTGGGGTCTAAGGTTATAGTGGATACTAAACGACATCCACAGAATACCTCGTTCATGCTCATGCGTCTTTGCTTGTTTTGGACGTCCCGCGTGATTCCTCTGCCTTCTTCGTGTCCTGCACAGCAAAGACTTGTCTATTGATCAATCACTCCAGAGACCCAGTCGAGCTTGGAACGCGACGATGTCAGAGCCGATCATTTTTATTATTTATAACGTGCCGGTATTTCGAGCTGTCTCACTGTTGCAGACTGGGATTACAGCTCAGCGCTGCTGTAGGGGTATCTCTTCCCCTGAGATGAACACATGAGCTGCTTGGATGGCGTTTTTATTGCACACGTTTCCAAGGCCTTTGAACCTTCTCTTATGGGTTTGGCCTCTCGTCCCACTGCTCCGCCGTGGCCCTGCTTCTCCCTCGCTTCCCTTCTCCTGCTTCTGTGCCTCATCCTGGACCTTTGGTGGCATGGCTGTGACTCATGGCTGTGACTCTCCCTCCCTCTGCACGTTCCTCACTAGTAGAGAAGGTGTTGGGGAGGAGGGACGGGGGGGGGAGGAGGGATTTGATGGATGGAGCTTTTCTTCTTGCTGTCATGCTCTCCTCGTCTCAATGGAGGTGAAGGGAGAGGGTCACCGCTGCAAAGAGTCAAAATTCCTTTCTTTTCAGAAATGTTCTGTTTGTGTCCTTGATGCTGTGTGGAGCCTGACTCAGTGGTGGTGATAAACAGGAGGGCAGGCGGTCCCTGAGGAAGGCTTGGCCTATTTGAAGCGCATGCTCTGGTGACAAGGCACTTCACGTCCTGATCAAAGCAGTGAACACAGGAAGTTTTGAAAGTTCCCTCCAGTGTGCTATTGGCATCGGTTCTAACAGGGAACAGGCAATGAAATCCCATTTGCGCTCACTCTCTCTCTCTCTCTTTCACATTTTCATAAGATGGATTATACTGCTTTTCCTTTCTGGATCACTTTACTGAGTTTCCTGGCTTAAGATAAAAATGCTGATGTCACAGTGACACACATGCCAAATTAGGGGAAACATAAAGTCTGAGGTATTTGTATGTCACTCATATTTAGAGCCTGTTGCAGTTTATGACTCCTGAGAAGACAATAAAAACTGCGTAGGCAAGAGTCAGCAGCCCGAGAAAAGGATGTTGAGAAGCACTGCCTGCAGATTCAAGGCACCGATCAGTATTTGAGTCGATCACTGTAGTAAACGCAGAGCAGCTACCATGGTGACAGAGGAACGTTGCTGGTGCTTGTGACTTGGGCGGGCAGTCGTGTCTGTCCCTCTCGGGTGGAGTAATAGCAGGGTGTGCTGGGCTTTATTACCCCCCCCCCCCCCCCCGCACGGCCCTCACGGGCCCCTCACTCGAAAAGAGCCAAGCCACACTATTGCTCATCCTTCATCCTTCAAGGGAAACTCCCTGGTCTAATGATTATGATCCGTACATGTCACGCCATGCGGCCAGTCCTGGTGATTAGGCTTGAGAGGATGAGCAATAGCTTTTACTTACCAGAGAGTCTAAAAAAATACCATTTATATGGAACAATGAAAATGGTTAACTGGTTAAATGGTTAACTGGTTAAATGGTTAACTTCGTACACCAGCTTGGCTATGGAGATGGTTAACTGGTTAAATGGTTAACTTCGTACTCTGAGAGAGAGAGAGATGTATCGCTTGACCTTTTCTATAATTGCCCTATGTGGCTTTTCCTCAGTATAGGAAGACACTTAAAGGGAATGTGTAAGAAGAGTTATTTAATGTGTAAGAAGAGTGATTTAATGGCGTGAAGTCCCCAGTTGACATTTCCCCTGGTTGTGACTGAATCTGCTTGGCCGGATCACGCTACCTTGGCACTAGGACTTTTATCTGAACATCATAAAGACCATGGAGATGTCTAGCGGTACACAGCAGAGTGGCAGAGAGGAAGAACATCAGAGAACCAAGGCATAATGGCTCCTGTCCAAACAGACATGATGACCAAAGGATGATACCAAGCATGTGCCTCTATTCCACCAGCTTCTCTCTGCTGTTTCTCTCGCTCTCTCTCTCTCACTCTCTTCTGCTCTCGCTCTCTCTCTCCCTCTTTCTCTTTGCAGTTCTCATTTAGTATTTGGCAGTAATTTTTGTTCTCTACGTATTTTTCTCCCTCTGGCCACTGTCTTTTTGACCAGAATCGCTTGTTCATCTGGCAACGTTTGACTTCTCTTCTCTTGGGTTCAGATTGCATTTAAATTTGTTTGTGTCTTTGATTTGTTTGCTGTTCTTTTTTCAGTGGACACCCATCATCGCCATGTAATATTCATCAGCTTTTTGTTCCCATCCCATCATTGTCATTATATACATCAAGCCGTTTCTGCAATTGTTGATTAATGGCTGGATTGAATTGCAAAAGCATTTTCTGTAATAATACCCACGAGTGACTTAACGCTGCCTCCTGACTCTTTTAGTGGATATGACCACATGACGTTGATATGACCACATGACGTTGATATGACCACATGACGTTGCTCAAAGAATCGAGAAGGTTTTGAGAGGTTCATAAGATTAAGGTGGAAACGTGATCATTCAGCTCAGCAAAACAAAAGAGGTTCCTGATCTTAAGGGAAAAAAACCTTGTAAAGTTAGAGAAAAAGAAATTACCCCTAGTTCCACAAAAATGTCAGAGGTGACACTCGGGCAGCGATAGTGGCAGCCTACAATAGCAGGAAGATATTATGTGTTTTTGTGAGCGAGAGCAATGCATCAGGAAAATTACTGTCTTTAAATGGACAGACAGTTTAAAAACCTCACAAAGGCAGCAGTTCTTCCACTGCGAGGTGCTCACTGGCATCCTGCCGACAGGCGGACTGTCTCGTTCTAACCTCACGCTCAACTGTTTCCCAAGTCCTGAGGTGATTCTGATTCTCTCGCTCATCTTTCTCCCTCATTCTCATTCCTCACGTTCTTCACCCTTTATCTCTCCAGCATGGTATCTCTACTACTTTGCTTGTGTCTTTCCCTCATTGGGCGATGCGCTGTGATTCTCCTGCAAGCTCTCTTTCTCTCTCTCGCTGTCTCTCTTTCTCTCTCTCACTGTTTCTCTTTCTCTCACTGCCTCTCTCTGTCTCTCTTTCTCTCACTGTCTCTCTGTCTCTCTTTCTCTCTCTCTCTCTCTCTCTCGGTCTCTATGTCTCTCTTTTTCTCTGTCTCTTTGTCTCTCTCTCTGTCTCTGTTTCACTTTCTCTCTGTCTCTCTCTCTCTCTCTGTCTCTTTGTCTGCCTCTTTCTCTCTGTGTCCCACACAATGACTCTCTGCCTTTCATTCTCTCTTTGTATCTGTCTCTTCCTCTCACTCCCTTTTTTTTTACCTCTCCTCTCCCCTTTCTCTCTCTCTCTCCCATTCCTTTCTCATCACACTGGAGCATTTGAAGAGCAGGAAATCATCAGTTTAGTTTAGGCGCATCCCAGAATAGATATGCAGCTCTACAGATAAAGATCAAACAGCATGCTGTGCTTCTTCTGCGGGGCTGTGAGAGGAGGCCTGTTCTCTGCCTCCCTCCATCTCTCTTTCTTTCCCCCTGCGTCTCTTTTGGTGGAAATGGGGGCACGCAGAGGGGGGGGGGTGGGAGGTG
>JAOXYF010000018.1:5001589-5020274 GCA_028565775.1 Sternarchorhynchus goeldii | reverse complement strand
TGCACACACATACATCACACACCTACAGAGCATACACACACACACACACACACACTCACATCACACACCTACAGAGCATACACACATGCACACACATACATCACACACCTACAGAGCATACACACACACACACACACACACTCACATCACACACCTACAGAGCGTACACACACATACACACTCACATCACACACCTACAGAGCGTACACACTGCTGACACTCAGTACCATAGGGATGTCTAACTGATGTCTGATTTGATACACTCTAATAAAAAGTCTCACTCTGGCTTTTTTATATATAGATTCACTTTCTTATTGCATTTTTTACAGAAATCTCATTGTGAAGCCACTGGCAGCAACAACACGGAAAACTAGCTTGACATGACTGGAACTGTAAAGGGAGCCCAGCCTTGTCTGTAAACACACAGTCAGAAATGAAGTTTCCATGCGTGCAAAGTGTCAAGGCTGTGCTGTGCTACCCCTCCATCTGTAAGCCAGAACTCCAGAACACATTTCCCACAGACAACTAACAGGCAAGAAATAGTACATATATTTATAGCAATAATAATATATTTTCATGCACCTTTCTAGATACCCAAGCAAGCATCACCAATAGAGGCAGGTGTCATGAAGCGCCCTAGAACAGCTCAGAAGCAAGAGTGGTGAGAGTTGTACCCAAACAGTGGCAGGACATAACCTTTCCAAATAAGCGCTCTGTACTTCACCACTGCAGACTTTATATGGTTACAGTTCAGTCACACTTTTAAAGTTGATTCATGGTTAAACCTAGTGAGATGAATGCAAGATGAACGGATGTTGCAGAGTATCATTCAAAGCGTGCTGAAGCTGTAATGGCAGAGTTTAAACCAACCATTAGTGTAGACATGGATTTCTAACCTACTGATGCCGTTAGTCGAAGATCATTGTTTCACAAACCAGGGCTTTAATTCGCAAACACGGGCTGAACAGGAGTTATGTCTCCCTCCCCCCTCCCTTGATAAACTTTCCTAGGTCTGTGGGTCACCCTACCCTTACTCTGTGATGAGGGAAAGATGGATTTGTGTGCGTGTGCGCGTGTGTGCGTGCCTGTGAGATTTTGACAGCACCTCTGATGTTCAAGGATTGCTGAGTACGTTAGGTCTCTGCTGCCAGCCAGGCCTGCCTCTCTGCTGCCAGCCAGGCCTGTCTCTCTGCATGCGCACCACAGTGGCACCAGATGAGAAGCCACTGTCATTCATTATTAACGCCAAACAGCACATGAAGCAGTGGAACGTAATCCTTCCACTGATGGCCTCCATCCCTCTGGGACCCCTATGGTACTACTGTGGTATTACCTTACAGGAGACAGGCAGAGCGTGAGTGTGCGCAGGACTGTAGTCTGATATCACACCTGGTTTTGTATTTTTCAGTTTCATATGGAGACTACAGTAAAAAAGAGTTTAGGCAGTTTTTGCGGATCATTTGTGGTCCTAGCCAGAGAGCGCAGTCAGCTCCAACTCTTTAATTGGATTGATTATTAGATAGATAGATGGATGGATGGATAGATGGATAGATAAATACTTTATTGATCCCAGAGGGAAATTCTTGTTATTAGTATTGATTTATAAAAAATAAAGATCCAAAACCCCTTTGGCTTCATTTGATTTCAAGTTATTCTTGAGTTATTTTTACATATTTAAAAAAAACACTTACATAAGAGGAATGATCACATGCTTTAGTGCAGATGTGTGAGAGTAGTTGTTTGGCTGAATGAGCCTCACAGGGCACTTTACTTTAGGGCTCTCTACCTCAAGACACTTTACTTTAGGCCTCTCTTCTATAGCACTCTACTGTAGAGCACTCTACTGCAGGGCACTTTAATGCAGGGTACACTACTGCAGGACAGTCTACTGTAGTGCACTCTGCTGTAGGGCACATTACTGCAGGGCACTCTACTGTAGTGCACATTACTGCAGGGCACTGTCCTGTAGGGCACATTACTGCAGGGCACTGTCCTGTAGGGCACATTACTGCAGGGCACTGTCCTGTAGGGCACATTACTGCAGGGCACTGTCCTATAGGGCACATTACTGTAGGGCACTGTCCTGTAGGGCACATTAGTGCAAGTCACTACTGTAGAGCAGTTCTGTAAGTTCAGTAAGGGCACCTTACTGTGGGGCAGCCTACTGTGGGACACATTTCTGCACTACTCTAGAGGGTACTCTGATGTAGAGCACTATACTGTAGGGTACTCTGATGTAGAGCACTATACTGTAGGGTACTCTGATGTAGAGCACTATACTGTAGGTTACTCTCCCACATCATACTTCACTGCAGGACGGCACTGCATTTGTGAGCTGCTGCAGACAGAGGAAGTATTTAACAATAAATATTTAAGAAATAAAGAGGTTCTGCAGTTTCATCAGTTTAATCAGTAACTATGATCTTCTGGTTTGTTGCCAATATGCAATGCAATAAGTACCAGATACACTCTGACGAGATGATACTGTTACAAATTCTTACCACAAAGACTTTCTAATCTTTGCAATTTTCATTTTCATGCACTATCAGAAGCATCAAACAAAAGCTCTGTGATACAGTCTGAAACAAACATTGGAAAATGAAGTTCCCTCTGTTTCTCTCCCCAGAAAAGGGTCAAATGATTTAATATGTTCAGAACTCCAGTAAAACTGCCCTCTCCAGTGAGGGGAAGCTGTGGGTTTTTAGGTGGTGTGAGTGGTCAGGGCTCTTGGACTGGTATTTCAGTGGAGATGGGTGAAGCCCTAGGTTACCTTTGTAGCAGAGCGTGTGTGCCTGTGTGATTCATCTATTGTTCAGCGCAAAGAGAACAAGCTCTCCTCCTTTCTCTCTTCATGCGGTGGTCAGCAGAGCAGATAGAGGGAGAGAGCGAGTGAGCGAGTGAGAATAGAATGTCCCCCGCATTAGTGCCAGTAGCTGTGTGCAGGCTGGAGTGTTGGCGGGCTGGATGTAATTTATTCTGCATGCTTGTAGCTTGTGAGGAGTAAGAGCTTAGCTGGCTCTTTGTCACAGGATGAGAAGTTCCTGAGCCATTAACTCTAGTGTCCAGCTTTGCTTCTCACTGCAGGCGCCTCTGGCCCTTCAGTACAAAAGCAGCCCTGGAATATCTATTTCCTATTACTGTTCTTTTAAATCACACTGTGCTCTGCTGTCATAGTCTGTTTTGCGTATGTATGTTATTTTTATGGCAAAGTTAATGTAATTTGAAGAATTTTAGAGTTGGATATACTGGTGTTGGTGAGATTTGTGAGATGTGGCTTCTTGTCAGGATATGTTCGTCAGATGATTTTAGCTATTTTGGAGCATTAATTAGAAACAGAAATGATCAAATCTTTTGCACAGATTTTGATGAACTTTCCTGGATGTGTTTTGCTTGTTGGGAATAGAATGGGCACAGACCCTTTTCCTGGTAAAATCCATATGGATCTTTGCTTTTCGTAGCACACGTGTGGATCTGTCCTACTGGATGGGGGTGAAGGGAATGCTGCTGCGATGGAGTAGAGGCCTGTGGGTCGACATCTGCTCTCTGTGCTGACGTGGGTTTATTAAAAGTGAGCGTATCTGTACTCATTAGGTGAGTGCTTCATGGAGCATATCCCCCCCAGGTCACTTCTGTGTACACACACACACACACACACACCTGAAGCCCAATATCATGCAGAGGTGAAGAGGCAAGGAAACAGGAAGAGTATAGGAGAGTAAAGTAAGGCCAAGGAGATCCTGGAGTGTGTGTGTGTTTTCATGTTTCTGTGTGCATATGTGTGTGTGTGTGTGTATGGGATTATATTTAATTGGCTCCCATCTCCTATTATTGGTATTTTGGAGATGTGGCGGTGTGCTGGCCAGGTTTCAGTGCAGGAGAAATACACAGACACAAAACATGTGTGCGTGCACACACACACACACACACACACACACACACAGGTGCACACACGTCCGCTGCTAATTTAATAATTCAACACAGCTGTTTTTAGAGATGCCCCAGGCCTTGAGTGTGCTGGTTGGGGTACTCAGCATCTCTCCTGTGCCTTTGAGGGATGTGGTGCACAGCTGCATAAATCTCTCCACCTTAACTACAAACACACAAGTGCGCGCGTGCACGTGTGTGTGTATACACAACGGACCACGTGTGCTTAACATCACCTTGGCAGTGGTATGCCCTCCATTCGTGATTCTTGTTTGCCCTTTATCCCTAGGGTAGGGCTGGACAATATGGGCAAAATTTATATCCCGATATAGTTCTTAATTTAATGTCAACACGATATATTCCTATATCGATATAAGCAATATAAAAGTGACAGAAAAACTGCCAAGAACGTCCATAATGAATGTCTGAAAAATGAATTTGTATTCATACAAATTTTGTTCATATATGAACACAAAACATGACATCACAATGAGCTTTGTCAATATTAATATCTTCAAACTACAACACAGGCTGATTATCTTATTCTTATGTACATAGGATGAAACAAAAGTTCTTCAGCCAGGATGAGGAATATGAAAAGTGTTCAGAGTTGCTGCAGAAAACAGAAAAGAGAGAGTGAGCAACAATAAAGCACATGTTGCTGTTGGAGGGACGTGTCTGAGGGTTGAGGACAGTGAGGGGCCCTAGAGGTTTCTGGAAATACAAGCTGGTCTACATTATCGATAGGTGAACCACTTCCACACCACTGAATTAGTCTTTCCTCTTTTATCAACTATTTCGTCTGCTTTATCACTCGTGGAAGCTTGTGACATTTGTATTGCGGTCAGCGGTATATATTTTGCAGCAGTGTAAGGACATGCGACGTAAACGTTAAGAATGAACGAGGAACACTTTCCTACTGACTGTCGCTACTAGGTATTACGATACGCTACGATATTAGCCTCCTAATGAGAACACATCTTTTCCATGAATAAAAATCACTATTACGACTCGAAACGCTACTCACACTTCAGTAATCATATTATTAATATGATTGTGATGACATTTATTATTTGTTGTAATAAATTTGACAAAAGTAGTGTGTAAAACGTACCTTCCTTAGCGAGGTTGACTGCAGACTGAGGGAAAGTTCGCGCAACGGCGATATCACAGAAAGACCAAAATATATCAATACTCACATTAACGGTCGAAACAAATGAGCAACGGCGTTATAAAAATGAAAAGAAGGATTTCACATAAAATTAATAAAATACAAACAGGAATAATATATGGAAAGATTTTTTCAAAACACCTGTTTAGAAACCGGAGCTGAACCGAACCGAACCTAGCAGTCATCAATCACTGCATTTGGGTTTTTCAGCTCTTGAGTGCAATGAAGTGATAGCAGTGCCCTGTAATGAACGTCAGTCACAGCAGATGTTGTAAATAATGTTTATCGAAGTATTGGAAATGTGTTTAAAAATCATATCACCGTTATTGAAACATTTTCTATCGCGATACATACTGATATTGAGTTGTTGTCCAGCCGTACTCCAGGAAACACACACACACACAGGCTGGTTTGTACTTCGTTTGTGACCTGTAAAAGTGTATGTACGCATTTCAAGGATGTGTGTGTGTATGTATGTGTGTGTGTGTATACACACACTACTGGTATTTAGGATTTTGCGCTGCATTCTCTGTGTGAGTGCTATTGTCTCTGGTCTATGTGTCTTTGTGAATAATAAATGTGACTTTCATTACTTTAATGGTGTCAGAGTGTATTGTTTAATCAGAGTGTATTGTGTCCCAGAGTGCATTGTTTAATGTGTCATACAACATTTTCATGTAAAAACATGGGACAGTAAAATTATATTTTATATTTCATTTTTACTTCCCATTTATACTTAATGAAATTGTGTGTGTGTGTGTGTGTGTGTGTGTGTGTGTGTGTGTGTGTGTGTGTGTGTGTGTGTGTGTGTTTCCTGTGCATGAAGCTAACCTTTCTCTTGTGTTCCTCGGACAGTGCTGGCATTACTTATCCCTTGTCCAGCATTTCAGTGTCACTAACAGGAGAATGAATCTGAGGCTCAAAGTGTGAGCTTTTGATTGACAGCCAAAGGTGACGCCTCCCTGCTCTCCGCTTCTGTTCAGGGTGGAGTCTTCTTTGGGCCGTGCAGAAGGCCCTGACACATCCACGTTAGGTTTTAACTCCCCAGCACCTCTCTGTAGAATGACTACGAGGCTTCTGTGGGTCTTAATATTTTTTTGTGATTAATATATGAAAGTGAACATAGTGTTTATAGGTTGGTGTACTGTTTAAATAATACAGGTAGAGAAAATAAAAGTTCCCTTTATTTAGAAGACGTTCTTTGATTAAACGTTTGTGTTGCTTTGAGGGTTAAGCTGTGACCTCTCATTAGTATGACTTGCTTGCTGAGAGCTGATTAGCTGATGGTGCTGATGTCACCTCGCTGGTGATAATAGCAGGTAAATAGCTAATGCAAAAAAACAGTGCTATTGGATTAGCATAAGTCACTGCTCCCCTCATCTCACACAGTCGGGTCTAAAAGCAGGCCAGCTAACCCGAGCCGTAGATCTGCTCGTGTGAAATGCCTCTCACTGTGCTAAAATTGCTTAGAAATGCAATGCAGGAGAGCACACACCTATATGTGTATGTATATGTATATGTATTTAATATGTATGTAAATAAGGTGATACCTCGGACACGGACCCATGCATTAATCGTCGGGACGTCTGCGCGAGTAGTGACAGCATTCCCTCAGGCATTCAATATGGGAAAATGCTATCTGTGTGTGGGAGTGTGTGTGTGTGTGTGTGTGTGTGTGTGTGTGTGTATAGGAGTGTGGGAGTGTGTGTGTGTATAGGAGTGTGTGTGTGTGTGCGCGTGTGTAGGAGTGTGTGTAGGAGTGTGTGTGCGTGTGCACGTGTCTTGTGCATCATGTTATGATTTGAGGGTGGGTCACGTGTGTTGCGCTATGGAAATGAAGCTACCTGCAGGCCTTGTTCTCTCCCTCTCACACATCCCTTCACACATTTCCATAATCACCCTGCATGCACCACACCACAGTTCCCTCGGCAGTTGGACTTAAACCCCACATTCTGCATGATTCATCCAATTATTGATGAGTATATGTACAACATATGGATGTCTCTCAGCTCCTCTATGTTCGTAAAGCGTGGGGGTGTGGTGATGGCTGGACCCAGGTGTGCAGCCTCATCTGTGTAGTACAGCAGCCACAGCACCAGGTGTGTTCACTCATCAAAACACAAGATACTGTATCCTATAACCTCTGTGTGGCTGATTTTTGGCATTCGTTTTATTTTAGAAATGCCCTTTGTTCAGTTCTCCATAAGTGGTCCAGCCCCTGTCATGTCATGGGGTGTCATAGTCAATCATCTCTAATGTGGAATTATGGGGTTTCAGATATGGTTCGACTGAGCAACTGGGCTGCTAAGAGCACCTCATAACACTTCATAACAGCTCATAGTTGACCTTTAAACAACGTCTCGTTGCTGGATGTCATCAAAATCCATGTCCTTCATAACACGTTTGGCAGATTTCTATTCAAATAACAATCAAATGTATTAGTAAATGTCACTCTGCCAGTAATGACGGTTAGTGTCTAAACATCCAGCATATGTCAAGTTATATGAACTGAAATGTTCATAGTCTGACGCTTTCTTAGCGTTGCTTTGTTTTGTGTTCCCTTTAAAAACAGCTTACACTTAATGTGAGAACTATGTCAAAATTCCTAATAAAGATGGTTCCTCCAAATGATAAATATTTTTGCTGTAAGACATGGGTGTAGCAAAGGTAGCAGCCATGCCCAGTTTCAAACCCTGCTACTACAGGCAGAGGCCACACCCTGTATCGAACAAAGCTCCTCCTCATATATACCAATCCTGGGAATAGTTATGTTTGAAGCGGAAAGCTATTTGGGCTAAATGCTTGGTTTGTGTTTGTGTCAATATTATGCCAAGGAAGCTAAACAACCATTTGGGTTTAAGTCTAGCTGGATTAGGTTTCGCTACTTTACTGGGCTCAGGTTCAGTCAGCAACTATGGCCAAAAATGTTAAATTATATACATAAGAGTGGTAACTTTTGTCTTAATGAATGCTGAGATCATAAAAAATGTAACCTTAAAAGTGACACCCTGTCCTAGGATGATTGTGAATACTTAATTTTGGTAAATTGATTATGTAATCCAGATTACATGTACTCCGTAAAATCCCAACTCTACACACATGCGCTCATGTACAATCTCTTGGGAGGAATTTAAGTTTTTTGTATGTACGACGTATGAAGAGACATTCTAACAATGTATGTATCGCTCCACTCTCTCACACACTTACTTTCACATTCCCCTGAGAGAAATTTGTGAGCTTTATTCTTGTATAATGTGCTGATGTGCCTGGTGGGATTGTTGGTAACAACGCATACATATTTCATATCCTTTGGTGAACCAGCAGTGGGTTGTTCCAGACTCACTTTTGAAGGACAGTGGAGGAGAGTCTTTATCCCCATAGACAGGGTTTGTCACTGCGACTCACCCTGATAACTACACCTCCAAACACACTGCATATCACCTGAAATCCCCCTCTGCCCTGGTGTCAGTTTGTCCAGAGGGGGTTCTAGATGAGTGATTAAGCATCCATTGCCTATGTGTTGGTTTCTGGTATCCTCCCTCTCTCACACACACACACACACACACTCCTCCATTCTTCCTTTCCTTTGTTCTCTGTGTGTTCGCTTTCCATCCTGTTGCTCATGCTTCGCTGGGTAGGTCTGTTTGGCTGGCGCTCAGTGCCAGTCTGTGCCACTCATACATGGCACCACGCACCTGTTCCTGTCTTCTCCGATGAGTCCTCTCGGTGGTGCCCCCGTCCCAGCCCTCTCCCTCCCTCCTCCTGCCTGCATCTTCCTGCCTTCATCAAGGATGCTTTTCTTAGCTCCTGTGTTCTCAAACGCACATGGCTTTGGCTCGAGCCTTTGTTCTGTAAACGGGAGTCTGGTTCTCGCTTCCCAAACGTCCTTCACATGTGTTTTGTCCTGTACACCCCCGCAGCCTTTCTTCCTTGTCCAGCAGTGCCTCTCCTGCTTCTCTGAGAACGTTTTCAGCTGTCACTTCCCAGCTCCCTTTCATGGAATCCCACATTTATCGTTTCTTATCAAACTCCTTCTCCTTCTCACACTTTTTATGCTTGTGCTGCAGATTTCCACTCTTCCAGCAGTTCTCTGGATTTTCAGAAGAGAGCAGACGGAAACCCCCATTGAAATAAAGTGTTGTTTTTTTGCTCCCGATGGGGGGAAAAAGGGAGCATTTTCTATCTGCCTTTAAACCATAGATCTCTGCCAGTCCTTCCCTGCACACAGCAGGGGAATTAAAGGCAGAAGGCAGTTTTGCACTAGGACATATGAAATCATGTTTTTATAAACTCGGAAGGGGAAGGCATTCCAGAGAGAGGGATATATCTCCTGTCCTGTTTTCTCCCACCACATCAGAGCCCACTGCTTACAGAACTGCTACTGATCCTCCTCTGTTCTTTCTCTTTTCTTCCTGCCTCTCTCTCTCTCTCTCTCTTTCTCTCTGATTCTGTCTTTTTCTCCCTACACGGCACCATCCTTTCTCAGTGGGCGTCGTACATGGGTTTGACGTGAGGCACCAGGTCATTGTCATCTACTCATGTTTGTAGCGTGTTCAGGCGTCTTCGACCTCTGGCTCCGTATACGCATGACTCACAACCCTGGCTTCACTGGGACTGGCCGGAGAACACACATTCAGACTTACATAAACACACACCCTCTCCCACTCCTCCCTCCCTCTCTCTCTCACTCACACACACTTAGTCATTCTTGCTTTGTACAGACTGGACTGAACAACAGTAGAACAACAGCAGCCCTCCACCCCCATCTGTCTCTCTCACACCACAACCATGTATTCAGGCTCCATTTCCCACAATACACTTGGTGACATATCCTCCCTGTAAACAACAGTGTTAATATTTCTGAGATCGCAGTGTGTTGAAAGACCTTCACGTATTTGTTTTTTTAAGTAGTGTACCCACCCTTTTGCCTGGGTACATTCTAAAACTTGACACTAAGAGGTGACGTCGTGATGAAACGGGACTCTTTGGTGGTCACTTTTGCAAGGCTCTTTCAGAAGTTGTTGTTGGTTTGTTCTACTGCTTTGTCTTGGACTGGCTGTGTGGTAAAAGCTGAGTGGATGCAGCTGGACAGAACGGGCAGGGGACCAGTGCCCATTAAACAGGTCTCCATCCCTGCGCCGCCACCTGTGTTCCCAACCACCCCTCCACGTGATTTCAGCACTTACGCCTGTGTTGGAGCACCCCTGAACTGCCCTGTCAACTCCAACTGCCTCTACAGCGTGTCCTTGTCTCAGAACAGCATCACCTGCCCCTCTATCACTTTGCCCAGGCCAATTTCATGGAGTGACAGCCCCTCACGTTTGGTTCCAGTGAGGCAGAGCAGCGTGAGGAGTGGCCGTACCTCCTCACACACTCCCCTCCAGCTTCGGAGGAGCCTCAGGAGGAGGTGCATGAGGGAACAGTGGCAAGATCAGTTTACAAAGAAGTTGGGATGGGAATAAGTTTGCTTCTACTCTTAGGTTCTGTTTATAGACTTCTCCACTGCTAATTCTTTACTGCCAGAGGGTGTGTGTGTGTGTGTTTATATAACCTAGATTTAGGTGTTTTTTCTTTTTCTAAGCCATGAAGGGGAATTAGCCTGTTGTTCTGGCCTCCCAGAGACCCTGTGCTTGGACGAGTGCTCAGGTTATTAAAAGACACTCCAGAAGACATGGAGAAATCACACAGGACATGACACTCCAGCAGTTCAAATGGACAATGTAGTGTGTGTGTGTGTGTGTGTGTGTGTGTGTGTGTGTGTGTGTGTGTGTGTGTGTGTGTGTGTGTGTGTGTGTGTGACTGGCGTTGACCCCAGTAATGCAGGTTATATCTTCCATCAGTACAGTGTCTTTAGCAGGGGGCATGAGGTGCAGGTTAATGGACATCTCACTCCTTCTTTTGACAGACAGCCCACTAATAACTGCCATCTAATAGAGGGGGGGGGGGGGGAGGAAGGAGAAGAAATGAGTAGGAGAAAGAGAGGACAAGATGAAGACTGTGATCTGTGCATTCACAGATTTATAGTCAAAACTGAACAAACACTCAAAGCAACTGGATTCAGCACTTATACTGGAACAGAGAAACGTTCTAGAGCAGGAGAAGGAGAAGGAGGTCAGGAGAGGAATGGGAAGCAGAAGGTGCTGTTAGATCTGCAGAACTAGCTCTGGGATGCAAGCTTGGTAGAGCAGATATCCCAGTACATAGCTGGAATTCATTCCTCGCTGGTTATTAGGAGGTTTGAGATGGATTGTGGTCCTACACACGAACCTCTGAACATCACCATGAGAAGCTCTAATAACTGTTTAATGGTCCGATGATCAGTTATGAAGAGATGCTCCGTGCATGAGATGGTGCCGGTCTCAAGGTTGAGCCGGAGCAGTGGTGTGGGCCCGGCCTTTTCCACGGTATCAGCATAAATCGTGTCTTAAGGAAAGGGACATTAGTGATGATGAATGCATTTTACGTTTCATTAATCACCACGGTGAAAGGTGCGTGGAGAGGGAGATGGTGAGAGAGAGGGACATTCTTCTCTTTGTTTGCCGTCCGGTCACTCGCACATGATTTATGTTCTCCGTCAGTAAACAGCAGCTGAAAAGGGGGAAAAAAGCTGCAGTCAAACTGACAAAAGTGAAAAACGTAATGGCAGTGAAGCTCAGAGGGACTGTTACGCCACTGCTGCACACCGGAGGTTCTGTCAGTAATTGTATGTACTGTGTCCTTCACTTAGGGGACTGTGACCAATTAGCATTGCTCTCATCTTTTAAGAGTGTACCAGCACAGCACGCTGAGAGGACTGTCATTATCATTACTTCCATGAAGGTTTAATTAGAAAATCCATTTTCGCCCTAAATGGTTGCTGGGTCAACGGTTTGATGCATCTGCAGCCCAAATGGCTTCAGGTTCAGCTGTGACATACACAGTGCAAATCTGTACTTGCTATCATATGCAACTCCAGATATGGTGAATATTCCGTTTTCGGCATGCATTTTGCTGTCTTTCTGAGATAAGTGTATATTCCCTCCCATTCCCGTAAGGACAGAGTCGGTCCTCGGATACGGAAGAAGGGATTAGCTCGTGTTTATCGGCCCATGAGATGTTATCGGTCTCATCGCAAACATCTCGCCCTCGTTTGTCAGGGTTTAAGGAGGACGCCGTCGGAGGCCTGCGCTCCCTGTTTTTTCGTTTTATCTTTGCTGCAGTGAAACTTTTATTTAGATCCCATTCGCTTGCAACATGTTGCCCGCTTGAAGGTGGTGTTTTGCTTCATCTCCTCTGAGGAGATCCATGGAGGAGCGTGGCTAACAAAAGATGCTGTCAGCTTGGTTCTCAGGCATGAAAAATAACCTCTGTGCCCATTTTTCCTCATTGCCTCTTTTAATTAAATGTGAATATTAATAATTAGATCCAGGCTATTCCTCTGGAGGAGGAACCCTTTGAATTTGCTTTCTTCATTTAGCCTCAGATCAGTCTGGTCTTCCTGAATACACGCATACAGTTGATCACATATGACACCTTTGTATAATTGCCACCTCAACACATTTGGGTTTGAGCATTATTATTGCATTATTGCATACATTAAATAACGTTCCAGTGAACGGTGGAAGAGGAGGGAGGCATTTGGGAAGACTGAAATTAATAACAGGGATTTCACCAGCCGCTGGATCTTATCTTAATTATAAGGAAGATGACCTAGGCAGTTAAGAGGCAAGAGAAGTCAGGACTAATAAAGTCGGGTGACGGTTCTCTAATCATCCTACTCTCCTTGGGGAAAACAGGCCTCCCAGGGTGGAGGGAGCGAGGCTCTGTGAATGTCCCGGTGAAACAGGTGGAATAGTGGAGGAGTCTTCTCTCTTTAATTACTACTCTCACAGTCCTCCCTCCTTTATTACTCTCCTAACAAACATGTCTGCATGGAGAGTGGGAGTTAACACTGTGTGTGTGATTATGTTCTTATATGGACTACCTTTGATTTTGTATGTGTGTTAGAAGTGATGGGTTTTACACACTATAACAACTGATGTCTTTTGTGTCTGTACATATATTTGTGTACATGTATGTCATATGTGTGTCGTGTACACCCATATCAGTGCATGTTTCTGTTCTTCTCTTGCTGTTCTCTGATTCATCCTTGGCTGTGGGAGGATCGGGGTTGTGTAGAGGCTTTGTCTCACACTGTCTGCACACTGGCAGTGGAGGGTGGGGAAACAGGGGTGTAGCCGTAAGAGGTTAGGAGCCATTCTTTACCCACCCTGACATCAATATCTTACGCTGTTAAATACAAACTCCTGAGCCATTTGAAACGCCATTCCAACAACACCCAAAGTGAACAAGCTCTCCGTTCCCAAATGATTTCTCATTTCAACAAGCATTCCATCTCAGAGTCTGCAAGACGTCCTTCAGAGCTGGTTTCCAAACCACTTCTAAATTACTCCATCATTAAGATTAGCATATTGTCTACATTCCTACCCAGAGCAACGTTAATTAGTTAATGAGAAGCTAGAGGCAGGCTAGCTGTAATCCAGGTCTGGTGGAGCAAGGGCGTAGTGGGGAGAGCAGCATGGAGGGCTCAGAAAGTGCACTTAAGAGGGGTAATTAGAGGGAGGAGGGGGGTGCTTAGGGGCTGGAGGAGACCAGAGGTGGCCCACTTGGTGAGAGGAGGAGGAGTGTAGTGAGACGGATACTACCACAGTGACAGTTGCTCGGTGGAGCGCAGAAAATAACCACCAGGCTGCAGGGAGACGGACACAGCAAACTTACTGATCCGTGTCCTGGGACTGCTTGCACAGATGAACACAGGAACACACGAACACACACACATACACACACATGACATTCATCATAAATATTTTTCTTATCTAGGTGTTTCACCAAATTTGGGTTTGGGTAAGAGGAAGTGCTGATCCCCAGTGCACATGTGGTGGAATATGGCTGCTTCCCCGTGGAGAGTGTACCTGAGCACCCAGGAACCCTCCGGTTCCTGTTAAGGGAACCAGTTAAGGGTCAAACAATGAGGTTATGCATGACAGACATGGCATGTCATCCTGTTTGGTTGATGTTTGTTAGTGCCTCCATCTGAGTGGTGGCAGGAATTGACTTCAGTTTCCTCAAGAATTCAGTCATGTCTCATATCAAGATCACATGATATTCAGCCTGAGCTGAAACACTCCCACCATGTCTGCTGCAGTTATTTACAATGAGTTTATTACAGCCACTAGATCAGAGCCTCCTACACAGAAGGGAGTTTTATTTGACGTTTGGCTGTATTTCTTTATTCTCTTTGTCTCCCTGACGATGTAGAGGTGTAGCTAAGCGCACGCGACCTCACTAAGCTGACGACGAGTCGGGGTTGGTAGAAGTCTGGAAAAGCTCATTAACCCAGCATCCCAGGTGTTGGGCACACTGCTTCACTACTCGTCCTGTGTGCGATCTTTCACGGCCTCTGAGAAGTGGGCAGGAAATGCCACAGAGACGCAGTTTCGGCCTGTTAGGGCTGGATGTGGAGAGACTGAACAACGAGACAGAAAGACTCAGATCCCTGAGGCTGTGTCTTATGATCTTAGCTTCAGAGACACAAGGCACTGGCTATTTCAGAGATTCATGGTACGTAAAGACCTCCAGTGTAGAAGAGAGAGAGTGTATGACGGCCTGGCAGAGCTGTGAGTGGTGTATCATCATCTCCAGGACGCGTGGAATTACAGCAGCCCATCACCATTCACACGGTTGAGTCGGGTCACAGGGTCCCAGCTATATGCAGTGGAGTCCTTGACATCTTTAACCTTACTGACACGTGACCCATAATCGCTGTGTATCACGCAGAGGCAGAACTGCCTTGCTCATCCGAGGAAGCCACTCTGCTTAATGGCAAAACATGTTAAAGAATATAACAGAAATCCAGCTGTGACTTATTAACAGAGGAATACTTACTTCTGATTGACTGATTCTGATTATTCAACCATTATCCCAGATTGCCTCGATATTCAGTGCTACTTACACAGAAGGGAAAAGTTTGATACAGCAAGTATATCAGCAGTAATGTAGTCTACAGAAATCAGGCAGTGAGGTGATTTATACATCGAGCTCTATGCTACTAAATGATAAATAAACAAATATCATTTCAAGTTACTGCATGTTCAAAATGTTCTTAAATATCATGTCAGCAATAAACTGAAAGCTGTGGCCTTTGGAGCACCTCAGACAGTTCGGTGAAGGCTGTTTAGAGCACACCTGTCTAAACGGATTCGCACTCCATTTTAAAAATGATAAACGAGCAACAAAACCCAGTGTAGGTCTTCCAGGACTAACCTTTGTAATGGTTCAAAGCCAGAGATATGGCTCAGTTTAAAATATTTTATAAACAACTTTCCATTTTCGACATGTGTGCTTAAAGGCCTCACCTCGTTCATCTCTTTCTGTTTTACTTTCTTTCGTTCGTGGTTCAAAAACTGTATCGCTACATGTCCGCCGAGCTCTGCTCAGCAGATGTGGCCTTTCCCCCATGTGTTTATCTGCAGCGTTGTAATCTCTCTAGCCAATCACAAAACAGCGCGTAGCAGAGGCAGGAGACCACAGGTCTCCAGATGGATAACATACATCCTCCACTTCTGGGTTACATACGTCTCCGTTAAGAGACATCATAGCCAGAAATGAAAGGAAACCACTGGACTGAACTGACAGTATAATTCCAGTCTAGGCTCGTAGCTGTGCTATTGTTTAATCCCATGGTGAATTCTGCATTTGCGGTGATGTGGCTCTTTAAGAAGCTTCTGCCGCTCCTCCCCACCGCCTCCTGCTCACCTCACCAAGCGCCTCCTGAAGGCTGCAGACACCTGGATGTTGAGGAGCTTTGCAGAGCACCGCACTGGGCCGCTCCCACCTGCACACCTGTCTGTGCAGTAACCAGGTCAACCGCGCGCATCGCGCAGGCGTATCCCAGCGGACGGCACCTCCTCCCAGCATGGTGCCCTCCCGCTGCCCTCAGCCATTCGTCTGCGTCTCTCTGTCCCACCTACGCCTGCCTCTCCCCTGGTCTCCCTGGTGCTGCGGTCTGGCCGAGCTATCCATTAACCTGGTCAGACGACGGGCGTGGGTGTGGGCGTGGTGGTGGAGGTGGAGGTGGGGGTATGAACCTACGTAGGAGACACAGGCCACAACAAATCTAGCCCAGGTGTGCTGAACAAATCACAAGTGGACGACATGCTGCTGGGATAACCTGTGCCCACCCCCACTTCCACCCCCCCCAACTCTCTCTCTCTCTCTCTCTCTCTCTCTCTCTGTCTGTCTGTCTGTCTGTCTGTCCAGAGTGATGGGTTTAGGGTGCTTGTGAGGGGAGTGAATGGTTATTTCTGTTGGTAGCCAGCAGAAGGAAGGGGTGATTCCCGAACAAAGATGCCTACATGTGCACGAGCAAACACATGCGCACGCACACACACACACACGTGCACGAGCAAACACATGGGCACGCACGAGCGAATACACACACACGAATGACACAGTAACACCCTATTCAATCCCATTTCTGCAGACATCCCCCGGTGTGCCACCTTCTGAAAAAGTTAATGAAAAGGTATGCTGGGAAAAAGACCACATGCCTTTTCGATCTTGGGCTTGTTTCTGTATGCACGTGCTTTCTGTGTGTGTCTGTGTGCTGGGAGGTTTACAGAGCATGTGCTCCTAACTTGTTAAAAGCACGAGGAAAAGCAGTTAAATATTATTCTAAACTGTTTTAAGAATTTTTGTTTTTTGTTTTTTTGACACATCAGAGTTGATGATAAACTCCTGCATCTCCATATATAAAGCAGCAATTATTGAATTATTGGAGCAAATAGGAGACCACTATTAATGCTTCCCTTTCCTCAGGGGTCCTGGGCTTAACTCTAGAGAATGTGCTCGAACAAATGAACAGTGTTTGTAATGCTATCAATGCTAAGTAGACTTGCACACGCCAGGAGAAATGATTCATTGATCTCTCACTGCAGCCCACAGCGATTCGTGTTGGCTGTGTACTGAAACTCCCAGCCAAGAACAAAGACATGTTGATGACATTTGGCCCCATGGAAAGAATGTGATCAATATGTACATTAGAGTCCCAATTAGGTACAGCAACAACTGATGCATTGTGGGTTGCCACTGCAGAGGTTATTAAAGTACTAGAGAAGTGTACATAACAAGATCACTTACACTCGCATCTCAAAGATGTTTATGTAGCAGTGAGGCAGTGGGTGCTATTTTGGGGTTTTGGGAGGATTTCAGGATTTTAGAAACAACTTTAGTAAAGAACTCTTGATTTAAGAAAATAAAATCCGATTCTGTGAGTGAATTCTGTTTGTTTGTTGGAACTGGTCTTGTTTAGAGTTGGGCTTTTCCCTTAGCTGCCATGTTTGTTATCCACCCTGGCAGCCATTCAGGGAGGAGAACCTTTACTGCACCATCTGCTCTTTCTACATTTGGCCTTTATATTCACAATCTCTTAAGTAATAATATATAATGTGGTGAAGTGGAGTGTGTCATAAATATTTGTTTTCTGACAGAAATGTAGTTTTCTTCATTTGTTGTGACAGTTCAGATATGTTATTCATAGGGAAGCACCAAGTATTTACCACCCTCTAAATCATTAGAAAAATATTTACATATAGGGTGTAGTTATTAAGACATGCCTCCATAAATGTTCAATTCCAGAAGAGGATTTTCATGAGGACAGTTAAGAACTTAGAACTTTCAACTCTGGGTAAAGTCGATTCAAACCCCCCCCCCCCCCCAACCCCCCTATGGTTTTCAAGGTTACCTTTGCCCACTGCTGTTTCAGTTAATAAAAGAAAGGCCTTCATCTGTTGACCTGTGCTGATTCATGTGAAATATGTAGATTGTGGGCGATATGTGATGCATTAGATTTGGAGCCTTTGCATAGTTTATCACCCATGGGATTATACTGATTGGGGAGTGCAGCATTGCTGTCCCTCCCAGCACTATAAAACTGACTCCCACAGTTCCTCCCTCTCTTTGTGTTCGGCTGTCCTTTGTATTGCTCTCTCTCCCGTTTCAGTGCGAGCCTGCAGCAGTGGCTCCCTGCGTGCCGAGTGGTGCCCGAGTGGCAGCGGACGGGGAGCTGATAAATATTTTGTGGCCAGCAGGAGTGAGTTGGCCTACATTTACGTTCTCTCCTGCATCTTTTAAGGGTGCCAATTACTGCAAGAAACATGACAGACTAATCTCATGCCCTCAAACAGAAACTCATGCACGCAAACATGGCACACAGTCGTTTGAGCACCAAGGCAATGGAGACGCACACAGAGTTGAAAAAATAACTTCAGTCTGCTTTTATCTCCACTCCCTTATTAATTATGCATGCCCCAGTGGTCTACAGCCAGGCACTCATGAATGAGTACATTTGGGGCTGACACACTCGCACACACACACTCAGCAAAGGAGGTCTGTAATAGCTGTATAACGAGCCCTCACTAAATGAGCATTATATGTTCACCCTGCAGACTATGATGACAGCCACCCTGCTGTCCCTGGATCGAAAGCCACAGCAATGAATGTGTGTGCGCAGTAGTACTAGGAGACCCGTGCAGTTGTACTAGGAGACCCGTG
>JAOXYF010000018.1:4987359-5001489 GCA_028565775.1 Sternarchorhynchus goeldii | reverse complement strand
CCCCCCACCCCCCCCACACACATGCATGCTTTCAGCCAGGCCGGGCCCTGCCTCAGTTCACATGTACTGTTCACACACTTCACTAGTGGCTGTGGTGTGCTGGGTTTGCTCTGCACCCAGTCCTTCTCTCTGTTATTTCATGAGCTTAAAGATTCCATGGCATGAAATGATCACATTTTTCCACCGTTTCTGTTTCTCTCTTCTTTCTTGTTCACATTCCTAAGTTATGGTATCCTTGTTTTCTTCAAAAATATTTTACACTTTTGTTTTCAGGCTCCTGTCTTTGTCTCTTTCACACTCTCTCCCTCACTCACACACTCACTCTAATTGAAGAGGCATGTGCACCACGCCCCTCTCACGGGCTGCTCTCATTGGCTGCAGGGGAAACATCCGAGGCCGAGCCCCTACCAGGTGGCGTCTTTTTGGGGAAGCCCGCGCTCTGACCTCCCTCTCCAGGCAGCTTCTGGCACCTGCGTCTCCTTTCCTCCTCCCTCCCGTCTCTCTCTGTTCCTCACCCTCCTCATGAATTCACTCACTCTTTCTTAACTTTTTGCCTGCTTTTTCTCTCTCTCTCTCTCTCCCTCTGTCCAGAATTCACATCCATGTTGTTTTTTCTTCCATTTTCCTCTGCTCCTTCCTGTACTGTTATTTTTCTTCTCACTTACTCTTTCTTCTCTATTTTTTTTTCTTCGTTGGCCTGAATACAGAAGAAGAATGTGAGACTCATATGACAGTAGACAGGTTGGCAGACTGGAAATGCAGTTCAGTAATATGTGCGGAGCAGGCGAACTACACTGTAGGTACTGTGCTTTTTGAAGGGTCTCATTGATTATTCATCAAGATGAAATTCTCGAAGCCTGTTTGAAATTAAACGGACTGTCCTCATGCCACCAACTTTCTGAAGCTTGATTTTCATTTTAATTCCTGACTGCGTTCACAGGATAAAATTTGGATGATCAATTGATTGCCATAATGTGTTTCCTTATTCCTCCAAGAACAGACAATGAACACATAATCAATAGGGTGTTGAGAAGCACCATCTGTCTGGAAAGCTGCTTCGGATAAACCCTCTTCAATTTAATTCGTTTCAGTGTCACATTTTTGTCATTATCTAAACGATTCAGCACACATCCACGGCAGGCTGGGGGAGTGTGTGTGGCTGTGTTTGCCGTCTCGTAAAATATCGGGCTCTTTGTCGAGGTTGCAGTACGTGCTGCTGAAGCCAGCACCGTGTCCTCCACCACGTAGCACAGCGAGAAGTGCATGCGTGTATATTTGCTCCAGCCATTTGCATCTCTGAATCTCTGAAGTATCTCTGAATTCACATCCATTTCCAGGTCTGTTCCAAATCAGGAAATACACAGCTTTTCCTGATGCCAGAAAGAAAGCAGAGTTTATTAAGCACAATGAATGAGTAGAAAGGTTTACAGATAAGAAATAAACACTCCAAAACCAAACCCTGTTACAGCTGATTTAGAGATATGGGTTCTAAGTGTTCGGACAGCGCAGCGTAGCTGCAGGGCTGGGTGTGTCTGACGTCTGAAGCTGAGCGGTCTCACCCAGCCGCAGAGGCTTCACTCGTGGGAGAGATCAGTTCTCTTTAGCTGAGTTCAGCGTGCCACGCGCGTTTTATGGATTCAACAAAACGTGCACCACACCTGACTAAGTCACATTTTCAGGCACGTGTACAGATGGGCCCCCAGTGGTGCTCAAGCATCTGCCCTTTTGCCCTGGATGAGAAAAGGGCCATTTCTGCTGGATCCCAATTTTTTTTCTTCATTCTTCAACATTTAAAAATAAAAATTACCCTCTCTGTCATTAATTCTTCCAAAAGTGTTTTGATATATGACAGGCATTTATTTGAGTTCTTTCCTCCTCCTGTCAGCACTTATGCAGTGCTAAACACCAGACCAAACCACCGCTACACACTTCACCTCTGACCCGCAGCATCACACAGGTAACGGCCGTGTTTGTTCAGTCCTGACATTGTTTGGTGTAAAATTAACCCTAACCCTTAACATTATAGTTGCCGACGGAAACGTCTCATGACTGCTGGCTCAATGTTTCTTTAAAAAAAAATGGAGCGGGGCATTTAGGCATCACACACACTGAAAACACTTGTCTTTTCATACAAAGAGCATCCATGCATCCATCCATCCATAGCCTACATGTTTTTTTACTCATGAGTCATGAAATAAGTGATTTCAAAGCCTTGTCCAGCTGCCTACTGATGTTTGTCATGTTTAATGAAGGGGAGGGGGACAAACTGCATCAGACAGACAAAAGTTTTAGACACGTTCACTAGTTTAATTTAAAATCTTATTATTTTGATATGAAAGCTTGAAGAAAAAAAAGTCCACCAACATTTTGCAGGAGAATGTAGGAGAAGTAGCTTCAACAATTGAGGTTTACAAATGAGGAATAATTTTGCTTGGCAATTAACATTATAAACTAATATATGTTGAAGGCTAAATATAATGCTTCATGATATAGAACAGCATTCAAAAATGATGAATAAATAGGATAATGAAATTTAGCTGTGATATTTGATTTTATTGGCATAATAATAGGCCCATTGTGAACATTAACTTCTCAAGGTAGTTAAATCAAAGGCAGGTCTTAAGTTGAGTTACGTAACAGTCTGGTGAGGTAAATTGATACTAGTAATGGTATATTATTAGTGTAATGCTTCAACTCTGTCCGAAAACAGCAAAGTGATGTATACTGTGTTCTCCCCTTTATGGAGATTCAGTAAGTCGCTCTTGATTATTACGCACAATATTGATTTATCTCATTTACAAGTTTTGCAGCATAATGACATAAGTTTACAAAAGCAGAAAGAAAAGGCACTACAGCAAGCAGCAGAGGCGAGCAGCTCTCCTTTACCCTGGATTAGAGCATCTACCAGGAAAGCAAATGAGGGAGATGATCCAGAGGAGCCCATCACAGATGAGGATGGACAGGCTGTGGGACTGAGTCATGTTCAGGGGCAGCAACAGAATCAGTGTTGCCTGAGGAGAAGAGTCGAGACAAAGGGGAGGTGGCAGCACCTCCCTTAACATTACAGGAAGGGGATGTGGAGGAAGGAGCTGTTGATGAAAGTGAGGATGCAATCACAAAAAGAGCCATCATGCCACATCCTACAGCTCCATCCCATGCTGAAGCATTTCACATCATGTGCAGTGAGGGCTACATTGTTATGTAATATTATTATTATTATTATTATTATTATTATTATTATTATTAAGTTAAACTTGTATAGCGCCTTTCTAGTACCCAAGGACACTTTACATGAAAAAAAACAACAAAAATACCCCCACAAAATAACTAGGTGGAAGAGAGAAAATACTGAGAGAAAAGGTGCTGCAGTATAAGGGCCCCGTCAGCCAGATATGAGCTGAGGGGTGGTCATACCAAAAGCACTGGTTTTCTGGAGATGTGTGGCTGGCGTCTTTCATTTACATTCCATTTACGTCATTTCCTCCAGTGCTGATCCAATGCGTCGTTTCAGTTGTCGGCTTTTTCTACCCGAAGACAGATATAAAAGCAGAAAGGAGTGGAGAAATGGGATGAGAAAGTGGAATACAGCTCTTGAAAATCAAGCAGTGTTCTGTCACAGAGGTCCACATGACAAGCATGGTGAGGTGGACCAATTACCAAAAGAAGGCACTTCAGACTTCATTTGATGTATCAGATATAAAGGGAGTGGAAGCCAGAGTGAGAGGCAGACAAACAGAGATACTGAGCAGGTTAATAGATCTCACAGTGTATCTCGTAAAGCAGGGGCTAACATTCTGAGGTGATGATGAGAGGAACTCAAATAATCGTGGTAACTTTCTGGAACTCGTGAATCGATTTTCCCGCTATGACAGTGTGCTGAAGATGCATATTTTCCCACAAATTACCAGGTGTCATTTGTAGTACGATATCTACATCAAAAGCATATAAAGGAGAGATTTACTGAAGTTTGCAACATTGATGCAAAAACAGGACAGGAGCGTCTACAGAAGAATGGTCTGGAGCTGAAAAATGTGTGTGTCCAGGGCTACAATGGACACACAATCAAGCAACATGAGTGGCATGTACAAAGGTCTTCAAGCTAGAATATGCACACACAATGAGAAGGTCCTCTGTGTGCACTGTAAAGCATTGAATTTGGTCCTGGTGAAAGCCTCAAAGTCAAATGAGCACTAACCTTGTAACCTTCTTCAACCTCGTGGAGAAGCTCTATGCCTTTTGCAGACGCTTCCCAAAGCACCATGCTGCTTTAGTTAGATGGCAGCAGTCATTGAATGCGGAAGGACACATTGTCGATCTTAAGAGGTTGTCAGATACTTGTTGGGCTTGCAGGGAACAAGCACTGTAGGTCCTTCAGAGAAATCTGAAAGCTGTAATGATGCTCCTTGATGAGATCTGTGAAAGAGATCCATCTGACCTGGCCCCTAGGGGATGCAAAGATTAATTTCTCATTCATGCATGGAAATCATCACCCCAGCATCCAAAGTCACTGCTCTTGCATCAAACTCTCTGTAAGAAGAAAGCCTGTACCACTCCACAGCTGACAATCTAAATGATGGTGTACTTCACACAATACCAGCATTGAGGACTGAGGAGAAGTTTGCTGATATATTTCAAGGCGCGTCAGAGAAGGCAGAGACATTCCTTTACCTACTGCAGTGTCTGGTCATGAAAGGAAACGCAAAGTGCCAGTGTTTCCAACACAACACAACTACATCGCAAATGAAGGATGAGATTGACTCTGTGGAGGATCCTACATACATACTACAGGATGAGATTGACTCTGTGGAGGATCCTACATACATACTACAGGATGAGATTGACTCTGGAGGATCCTACATACATACTACAGGATGAGATTGACTCTGTGGAGGATCCTACATACATACTACAGGATGAATGTGTGCTATACATTTATTAATACATTCAGTGCGCAACTCAACAGGCGATTCGAGGAGAGCATCACTGGACGTCCAACTGGCACAATCATACGATCCTTCCACTCTCTAACAGTGTGTGCCAACTGGACAAGTGCCCCAAATCCAGAGGCAGCGAGAAAATGAGGACCATCTGAAGCTAAAGGTCTTCCATTATAGCTTATCATTGAAGAACCTGCAAGAAATCCTAGCCATTGTGGGGAAAAGCACTGGTCAGCTCACCACACCTCCATAGTACATAGTTGTATTATATAAAGTATATTGAATGCTTTATTTTTATTTCATTTATTCAGAGCAAAGTTTTAAGTTAGAATATTTTTTGCCGATTATTTAATTTTGTTTGGTTTTTGCCTGTTTTCAATTATTTATTAAATTTGATAATTCGAGTTATTTGATTAGATGTGAATTATATTTATAATTATATAGATGTATGTTACAAATATATGTTAAATAATGCTATTGTGGTTTTATTATTATTATTATTATTTTTTTTATGAATAATTTTGGCGATGGTGCCCTTTTCTTGGCTTGAGCATCTGGGCCCCAAAAATATCTGTGTGTGTACATTATCACTGGGGAGTGATGTGATCCAGCCATTCTGTGAAATGGGAGCAGAAACGTTGCAGACATTTCCCTTCTTCTGATGGGATTAGCATTTTATGTCGAAGTAGGACGTTTTTCCATTATCACAGTTTAATCATAATCTCTTCTTAATCTCAATCTGAGACGGGACCCAGATGTTTTTTAGTAGTCATTAATTATCATTCGTCCCCTGGGAGTCGAGGGGGGGTGTGAATGTGGAGCTGGAGGGAACAACCTGTGATAAAAGGTCATGCTCAAGACTTTTCATTGTGAAATTCTTAGACATTTGACATCTTTTACGAAATCATCACTGTAAACGTACCCAGGTCCTTACATCTGAAGGTGCTCTATTCTGTACAGGTACTCTTCATGTCAAATAAATATACATTTACTACATTTTGATGGTATCTGGCATTTGCTTGCATAGTTTGCTGCTTTGCTATATGCATATATAATACACACACACGTATATATACACACACACAATTCATAATGTGCTGACATGTTTGTGTTGTAGGAGGTGTCAAAGACATGGGAGTTTCTGAGTAGGTACTGACTGTGTTCTTACACAACCAGGAATTGCACAGAGAACAGTAAAACTGACTCAGTGTAGAGCTTCTTCATAGGGTAGTGGTCATGCGTGTGCAGATATTTGTTTGGTATAATGTGAGGGCTTGTGTTACCTGTTCATATACCTATGACATAAACTCCATGTCCCAGTATCACAGTGGGATGAAACCCACCCACTTTTTCTCTTGACATGGGACTCCTTGTAATGCTACTGAGATGCGTGCTTTGTCTTCTGTTGTCCCTTTGTCTGCTCACCACCAAGGTAACAGCCCCTCTCCCTCTCACACTGAGGTAGGCACATTCTCTTTCTCTGCAGCACACAAAGGCTGCTGTGCGTGCAAAAGTCAGTAGAGATTTGGTCGCCCCCTAGTGAGTGCTGGAGGGCACTGCACATTTCCACAGGGTATGTAGTCTTAGTGGTGCAGGTAGGGTTGATTGTGATATAAGAAGGTTTCATCTTAGCGCATAAAACATGCATAGTGAGGAAAGGAGGGGATTTATTGCAGTGTTTGGGGATGGTATGTCTGTATCTCCTGTACTCTTGGTGCTCTGACCCCAGGCTTCACCCACTTTAATGGCTTTGTGGAGAAGTGCTGATCCTTTCAGTAACTCACACTGACCACGGCAGGGCCGCCTTGTTAAATGCACACGTACACATACATACATACACACACACACACACACACACACACACACACACACGTACATGCACAAATACACACACACACACACAGCAATGAAAGCCCAAGAAATTGCTTTCTGTCCACTTAATAGAAAACGGATAGCATCTGCTTGGCTCCTGTGTTGTCCTAAAGCATCGTGGCTCCTACACTTAGAGTCAGTGCTGCAACAATGGGAGCCAGGCTGTCTAACACCACCACACTCCATTCTCTCACAAATAACCATTAGAGCAGCACCAACCGTGGACATTAGAGCAGCACCAACCGTGGACATTAGAGCAGCACCAACCGTGGACATTAGAGCAGCACCAACCATGGACATTAGAGCAGCACCAACCATGGACATTAGAGCAGCACCAACCATGGACATTAGCCACCAATACAAATATGTAGTGGAGGCCAGTTTTGCCTTGTATTTTTTCCTGGGTGTTTTTTAATGCACCATTACTCACGTGCTGTTTGCAGGTCTGGAGTCTCACCTAACAGGCTGCCCTCACCTAACAGGCTGCCCTCGCTTATAAATGGAACAGCGAATGATGGACTGATGGAAGATAAACTTAACGTTCGTGCTATAGGAATTTCAGAGGCTGTTATTTAGTACATTTATACACACTCAGGTATTCAGAAAAAACATTTTTGTGTGCATTAGAATTCCTACTAGATTCCATTTTCCTTTCCAAGATTATATGTTTTAAATGTCTCATTTTCCAAATATGCTAAAAGTGATCCAGACTAGTAGCTTCCTCTGCTGTTTACAAACCACACAATGCACAAAAAATGTAAACCTTTAAAACGTGGTTATTTTTGTTGCTGACTGCCAATACTTACTTCATATATTTGGTTGTGCAACCAAAACACACACACACACACACACTCAGAACGGCAGCAGAGTTGCCCGTTTCCAGGAGTGAGGAGTGTTCGCCCATGTTAGCATGTTGGGATTCAGCGGAGATGCGCTGGCTGTGCTGCTATTGTTCTCATTCAGGCAGCAGCTGAGAGCTCCTGTAGCAGGGTCCCTGGTGCCTGGGGCCCCTCCCAGTGACCCGCACGCCTCGTGAGGAATTGCTCCAGTGATGGGCTGTGACAGCAATGCTAATCGAGGCACTGTGCAGAAAATACACAGCTCTCCAATGGAAAAGAGGCGTTTTTTTCTTCTTCTTCTTTCATCGCTCTATACACAAACCCAGCCGTGAGCACCCACACATACACAAGCAAAACCTGCACACGTACGGCTAACTGGTGCTGAATGCATACATGCCTTCTGTCTTATATGACAAGTGCTACTTTGTCTAGCTTTCCCTGTCAGTCATATTCTGTGTACCAGATACATGGGGGGGGACGTAAGGATCCCACAACAAAGGAGAGCAAGAGACAGACAGTGTGCGAGACGCATACATATATATATATATATATATATATATATATATACACACACACAGAGAGAGAGAGACAGAGAGACATGCTCTCACAGACACAGAGAAAGAGAGAGAGAGAGAGAATTATAATTCTGGCTCGACACCCATGCCTGTGTGCTCATTCATAAGCTGTACCGCCATGCCTTCCTGGGGTCCGTAGAGAGAGCAACAGGATGTGGAGCAATTAAATGTGCTGTGTGTTCCTGGAATATCAATGCGCCCCAGCCACAGCGTGTGTAACCCCTGCCACCGTCCTCGTGCCACCTGCATCGAACACCGGCTAAGCTGCTAACTTTTCCTTAAAACATTCCTTCCTGTTCTCTCAGCGTTTTTTCATTTTCACTGCCTAAAGAATCGCAGCAGGTTCTACATTTGCATAATGATATTTCCACAGCAGTGGCTTCTCTATTCATCCCCATTTGTTCAGAATTGCAGTGTTTTCCCAATTGCAGAAACTTGTATCTGGCTTCACGTTTTTACTTGTATGATAATTGACACTTCAGCGTAGCCTTTTCCCGCTCGATCCAGCCTGCAAGATTTACTTCCATTGTCTAGTCAGTTCACACAAGTCAATCAAATCACCTAGAGGCTCTCAGCGCAAGATTTCGTTGAGCAGCTCTGGGTCCCGCTGCCGTGGTGATTAGCATGGCATCTACGCCCTCGGTCCCAGACACGAACCTTTTCTCCTGTCAACAGATGCTACTGCGTTCGCCTCAGCTAGGTACACAAATATTCCCTCATTATGAAATATGGAAGGAAAATACGGCTTGGTAGCTAGGCATTAGCAAATGGTTCACATCAGTGCTGATTAGCCTCGTCGCTAAGGAGACCTTGCCAAGGCTCGGAGGCAAGCATACAGGTGTGCCACAGGTCCGCGAGCCTCAGTCCGGGCGTGCAGTTGGGAAAACGGCGGCGACCCTGAGTGTCTCACAGGATTGCTTACAATTACGTGCATGCTAATACGATGGTAATATCGCAGGTTGATATGTAAATGTAGCCCAGCGCAGCAGTTTTCTCTTCAGTTGTGTGAATGTCACACGCTTGCTGGATCTCACGCCGCTTAACCTTTCTGCTCTGCAGGGTTTTTTTTTTGTTTGTTTTTTTTTTTAAAGAAAACTAATAATGTTGACACCTCCCTCGTGTGTGGGTTTCTAAGGCTACGGGATGAGATCTGTGGTAGGACTGGTGTAATAGGTTTAATACATGCGTGTCTCAGTGTGAATAACAATCCCAGTACGACCACACTACACAACGTCTCTCTTGGACATTTAGTTGGTCCTTGCACTGACATCTGACTTGCTTGGATGTGTGATGGGTGACCATATCACTGGTTTTGGATCAGTGGCACTCATGCCCTGCAATGGTCTGGGAACACACACACACAATTAGCTTCTGCTGTGTTTCATAAATCATTACTGACACAGTACCATCATGTTCACTTTGTTACAGAGATGATCCAGCAGGCAAACTGCTATTATAATACATGGAGATAGAGGCCCAGACACAGATATTCATGAGGTTATATTCATATGGATGCATTCGTTCATGTGAGTTAAAGTATATACCGCATATTGATCTTTTAATAATGTAAACTATTTAACTCAAGAGAAGAACAAGAAAAAAAGAGCCCAGATGTTTTTTCACTCATCTTTTAGGAGATGAGAACACTCTTTCCCATGACCACCAAAGACATTTTTAAACTCAGATTATTATTGTTTGTTATTCATTCCTCCCCCAGTTAATTCTCGATAATTGCGCTCACTTGCGTTTGAGCTCTGATGCTGCGCGTGCATTAACGGTGACGGCTTCGTGCTGGTGTGGACCTTGTCCTGTGTATCTGTGGCCCCAGTGTGAATATGACAGCCAGTCTTCTCCCTGGAGAGAGCTGCCATAGGAGGTTACATGCAGGCAGCTAATCAGGGAATATGGTGTGTCACTGCTGGAATATCTTGTATCTCCCTCTCTGCCTCTCTTGGTCTCTCTTTGTCTCCTCCTCTCTTGTGAATAATGGAATGAGCACGGCGGATGTCTATAGCTAATCTGTCTCTCTCTCTGGGTCTGTGTGCGTCTTCATCTCGTTGACAGGCCCTGGGCTGGGGGAGGTTCTCCAGCAGTGTGCTGTGCCTGACCAGGCCCCGGCGGTGGTGCTCAGATTGACTGAGGCTCTGGAGAGACCGGGTGAGCTCCTTCACACACTCATTAAACACGGCAGGCTCAGCAGCACAACGCACACACGCACACACACGTTCACGCACACATATATACACACAGGCGCACACACACAGACAGACTTATTTGAATGCATAGTGCATGCCAACTATCTGATATGTAGCCCGTACTATAGAATACACGCAATCTTCTTCTTAATAGTACTTTATGAAAATGGTTCTTAATTGTACTTTGTGAACATGGTTCAATTGATTTAATTTTTGATTCTTTACAGAGATATTACGACTATTACAGATGTTATAGAACTACATTTTTTACTTACTGAAGAGATGTGACATGGAAAATTTTTCTATCAGCCTTGTGTTCTGTACCTGTGTTAGTACTGTCCTTGTGTTCTGTACCTGTGTTAGTACTGTCCTTGTGTTCTGTACCTGTTCTGTACCTGTGTTAGTACTGTCCTTGTGTTCTGTACCTGTGTTAGTACTGTCCCTTGTGTTCTGTACCTGTGTTAGTACTGTCCTTGGTTTTTCACATTGCACTTCTGGGATGGATGCTGTGTGTTTCAGGCTGGGAAAATGAGCTGGTGTACAGGACTCCTCCTGCTTCCAGTGGACCTTCAGAATTCCGCCAGGCCCTGGAGGCAGGTTGGTGCAGGCGTGACCATGCGCACAGCACACACATGCTGCTCACACCTAGCATCTGGTAGAAATCTGCCGCTAGCTAGGTTATTACACCCTGTTGAGGTTCAGAAGGGTGGTGTGTGTATCAGTGTTGTCAAAGCTCAAGCATGACTTAAGTAAACTTTTAGTATAGTGGTTTTCACAGTGTAGTTGTAACCAGATGAGTTGCTTTTACAGAGAGAACATGCTTAGTATGTGCTGCAGGTATCTGGTGTAAGCCTCAGTACAGTCCCTTCTGGGCAGAGGTGGGTGGTCATCAGCTGGATTTGCTCAGTTCCAGCCGTTCAGTAAACTGTGTATGCGTTTGTTCCATTCTGAATGTTTTCAAATGTAAAACACATGCTTTTGAATAGTTGTGTAGAAAAGAAACTATGTTTTGCTTCATTAAATTCCATTCATTCGGGTTTACTCATTAAACCAATTAAAAAGTAGTAACTTGAATTACTAATTAAATTTACTCATTTTTATGCATTTTTTAGATTGTGTTCTGATGGTAACCACGTTGTGACTGTTTCAGTGTTATCCAAGAATTTTCCTGTCACCTTTAAACTGTACCATTTCAGCTGAGGTTAAAACCCCTGTTCCTCTGCTGCCAAATAAAGTTTATTCAAGGAACGTAGTAGTTTTGTTAAACTTAACTAGATTCTGAAAAGCCATTTTCTACTCCTTCAGTTTATTTAAATCCAGTCTTATTGAGACATTATTACACTGCAGAACATGACTGAGGTATGTTTTAATGGTCCCCCATCTCTGCTGTGGGCTGAGCTGGAAAGGAAGAGTTGAACTTTTTGCTAGCACCACCAGGGAGCGCTCTGGCTCTCTACGTTTTTGGATGTGCCACCTCCAAAAATAACTGAGCAGTGCTGGCAGAGGAGTTAAAAGTGAACTTGCCCTTATAAATATTGTAGAAGCTTTACTCTGTTCTTATATAGAGGCCCATAAAGTGGAAACATTTGTCTGAATTTAAAAAATTGCTTCATTCTCATTGTCACCTTGGCCTGCTAGCAATTTAGGTCTTCTTACTTTAATTTAATACATATGGGCCTTAGTTATCTCAACATTCAATATTAAAGGATTGAAGATTTTATTTGTGCACTTCTGGAGAGTTTCCAATAGTTATAAGTTCTATCCAAATACACTCACAGTGAGAGGTTTTGTTGATGCAAACATTAGGTTCTGTGGATTACACATGGAATACTGCCTTGTTCGTACCAGTGCAAAAATACATGGGGGAAGTATTAGTTGAGCCCACAAACTGAACAGGAAAGCATCATATATGGAGTCTGTACAGTATGAATGTGGAGTCTGTACAGTATGAATGTGTTCCCTGCTCACACGCGTCGCCTGAGATACATATGTGTGCTGACACATCCACTCACACATGTCACCACCTTAACAGAGAGGTGTGCATGCAACTGCCAGGCTCGCTGGTGAACGTGCGCACACACACACACACACACACACACACACACACGCACTGCCAGCAGAGAGCGGCTGACGCCAATGAGCTCTGACACAGGAGCATGGGCACTTCATACATGTCACCTCTGTTTAAGGTGTTTTACCCCATGGTTATTTTTAGTTTCTGAATGCACTATTAAAGCTCTGCAGTGTTTATATGTATTAGTGGGATGTAGTGAAGGCACTTTCAGGTTTGATTAAAGATGGTAAGAGGCACAGATCTTCTTTTGATGTGAGGGGATTGTGATTGGCTGGAGCCCTTTGAGATGTCCCTGCCTTGTCGTACCGAGTGTTTGGACTTCAGCTCAGCGTTATTTCCAAACTCAAACGCCTGTCGTATTCTTGGTGGTTCACTTCATGAAACGCTCAGTGGGAGGTTTCAGTGTAACTACCACTGTGAGTGAGCCACACTCAGCTGAATGGTCGGCTTTTCAGAAATTCCTAAAACCTTTGGAAACGGGATGACAGCCGTGGGTTTTTTAAAAAAACTTTTTTATTTCCCTTTTCTCTATTGGGTGCATTTTTTTGCGGTGACGTAATGGGTGAGTTAGAGCGTGGAAATCCTCACGCCATGAAACATTCGCTCTTGGTGGAGTCTGGGCAGACTGTGGGTGTTGTTTGTGAGGAAGTGGTGGAGTCGAGCGGCCTGAGGATGCGAGGGAAGGCGTTACCTCAGCGAGAGCCGAACAGCACGGGCACTTCAGCGCGCTGCCCTTCTCTACAACGATGGGGTGTCGTCATAGTGATGGTTAGCTGATTTTAGCCAGGGTGTGTATACCTTTTGGAAAATGCGTCAGAGAGAGAGGGAGTGAGAGAAAGAGAAAGAAAGAGATGGGAAAGAAAAGTGAACATACAGAGACATGACAGAAGTGAAAGCACTGACACATTCACCTACATAGAGATCACGGAAAAAACACTGCCTGTGTTGGATGATTATACATAATACGATACATATAGCACACACACACACACACACACACACACACACACACACACACAGCTCGGCAGTGGCCAGGAAAAGAAGTTCCGGCTCCGGTCTCCCTGGATACAGTGACAGGCGCACAGAGCCCTGCTAACCTGTGTCCACTCACCAGCATGACGATGGACCTCTGTTCACCCCTGTCTCCTCACTAACGCCTCTCCCTTCTCCAGCACCTCACTGTTGCTCGGACAGGAGACGCTGAGCTCAGCAAAATGCAGTTTAAAAACGCTGTTCTCATCTTCCGCCTTTCCTGTCCTCCCATTGGCTGCCAATGATGTCATCTCGTCCTGTATGCCACAGTCGATAACCTATTAGAGGCCGGCGTTTTCCAGTCAGCTGGCCAGAAGGGGGCTTCTGCTGTCTAAGCTCTTCCATCCCTTTTGTTTTACTGGAAGTGTTTAGTGAGTGCCTTGCACCAGCGTGATGGACCCTGCAGTCCAAAAACAGTTCACGGGAAAGGCTGTAAAAGACCTCAGGGAGCCCTTCATACTGGATGTGTGGTTTATTTATTTGTGTATTTCTGTATCTTTGAGTAGTTGGTGGCTTTAAGGACTTTTAGTGTTGGTGGCATCTAAAAGCATTTTCTACTCAGTATGTATATATATATATATATATATATGTGTGTGTGTGTATATA
>JAOXYF010000018.1:4969144-4982247 GCA_028565775.1 Sternarchorhynchus goeldii | reverse complement strand
ATTACACGCTAGTTATAGCACACTAGTTATAGAATGCTAGTTATATTATAGCATGTTAGTTATATTATAGCACACTACTTATATTATAGCACACTAGTTATATTATAGCATGCTAGTTTGCACACTGACCAGAAAAGAAGGTGAATGTAGATGCTAGCTTTATTATAGCAATGGTTGTTCATTCCTGTACTGGGTTGTTTCTTGCTCTCAGTTGGGGCGGTTATTTTGTAATGATGCAATCCCTGTTTTCTACTTTAATATTAATAGGTTCTTAATTTAGTGTTGGTTTAGTCTTAAGAAACACACATGCATGTAGTCCATTTTTAAAGGACCTCTTCCCTTTCAATCAAAACTTTAAGTCTGTACATTTGAAGGACCTTCTGTGTCTGTCTCACTCTTTTTCTCTGTTGGTTTCTGAGCCAACACTCCCTCACCAAGGTAGTTGACTGCTCACTGCATGACTCGTTTGATATGCAGGAGTTACTCTGAATACGTCGGTATGCCCAGTATTTTTCTCCTTCTTTATAGTCCAAGCCTGATTCCAGCTTCCATGAAACCAGAGCCATCTGTATGGATAGTGAGCAATAAGTGATGGCCAGCTGGGGAAGGTTTAGCCAGAGCGCCTCATGACCCCTACCTTACAGGTCAATGTGATAAGTCGCTTCCAGGCCTGCATAAAACCCAACGTCCTGTCCTTTAAAGCCAGTCTGACACCCAGGACATTACTGCAACCCCTTAATCCTGTATGAATGGGGATAACCCCTTAATCCTGTATGAATGGGGATAACCCCTTTATCCTGTATGAATGGGGATAACCCCTTTATCCTGTATGAATGGGGATAACCCCTTTATCCTGTATGAATGGGGATAACCCCTTTATCCTGTAACCTCTCTAACCATGTTTTAACCAAACGGTACCAGAATGCTTTATACCAGTGGGAAACTGGGAAACTGTGGGGTGAGGGGCCTGGCCTAAGCCGGACCTGCTGATTGGAGCTTTGTTCTCAGATGACCAGCATAAGGCGCTAGGTACACAGATAAAGTCCAAGTGGATCAATGGAGCTGGACCAGATGGATTGGACGGCCAAATTTGACAGTGAATTCAATTGACAGGCATGTAAATGACCAAAGTGGGAGGCTGGTGCAGGAAGGAGGAGGCGGGCCAAAGTCTGATTGATGAGCTGAAGAAGTCTGTTAGCAGAGCGGAGGGGGAGGCAGCTATCGATAAGCGCACCCAGAGAAATTCCAGCCATGTATGGATCAAGTCACGCAGGAAAAAACGATCGATTCGGACTCGTGGCAAGGAATGAAACGCTGAGAGATGGGCATCCACTGTGGGGTGATTAGAAAAATAAGAAATATATGTAGATGCATTAACTGGTTAGGAGGACCAGTAAATGGGATTCATTGAGAGGTGTTTGATCAATAGGGGTTAGTTTCTCGCTTGACTGTGCTTCTGTGCTGCAGGAATAAGCACATAGCATGGAAAAGCTCCTCGCTAATCCAGCTCTTTATAGTCCAGCACAGTTTATCAGTCACATAAGCGAAATCAGGCTGGAGATGCTAGAAAATATTGGTTGACACGAGAATGCAGGCTGGTTTAGAAAGAGAATATTAAACACATATTAAAATGACAACTAGGCTGGTATCACTTACTGTTGAGAACGGAAGGTTTGACATTTTGCTTCTTACTGCCAGCTGCTCTAGGTTTCCTATAGTGATTGGTTGGGCTTTGTGGCATTGTTGAAGTGGCCTGTAAATCGTCCAAAACCTGTGAGCATTAAACAGCTGTTACTGGCCACTCTGACTCTTCCCTGAAGGGATTTGTTGAGCTACCTGATAGACAAGCTCTGCGCAGAACGTCCACGAAGTTTTAACTTTAGCCAAACTCTTTTCGTGTCACATGCCGGTATTTCACAGGACGTATTGTGTCCTGTGGGTGTTTGGCTTGTTTTACATGCTAAATGTGCGTGTGGATCCCAGACTTCTGTGTTGGTAGCAGATTCAGCAGCAGGTCTACACACCAATCACGTCTGCTGAGGGAGAAGGTCATCAGCAAAAGCTTAATGGGCTTTTCATCTCAACGGAAGCCGATGACGGGGAAACTTCACAATTAGGCAGAGGGCCGATCAATACTATTAGCTATTTAGCTTCATTGTCGGGAAGGAGGTGGGTGACAGGAGAGGACCCGGGCACAGTGGGGGAGAAGAAGGGAGAGGTAGACGTAGAGAGAAGGGAAAGGGACACAAGGAGAGGAGGCCTAGACAAGGACAGGAGAGTAGAGGTACACAAGGGAGAGCAGGTGAGGGGAGATGTAAATCAGGAGAGGAGGGGAGTCATAGATAAGGAGAAGAGAGGAAAGGTGGGTTGTGGTGATGAGGAGAGAGAGATGTGGAGAGGATGGAAGAGGTAAGGCATAGAAAGGAGAGGGGATGTAGATGAATAGAGCTGGGGAGAAAGATGTGGAGAGGAGGGAAGATGTAGATGCCAACAGGAGTGGAGAGGTAGACGTGGAAGGGAGGGGAGAGAGAGACGTGGAGAGGAGGGGAGAGAGAGACGTGGTGAGGAGGGGAGAGAGACATGGTGAGGAGGGGAGAGAGAGACGTGGAGAGGAGGGGAGAGAGATGTGGAGAGGAGGGGAGAGAAACGTGGTGAGGACTCGTTAGTGTTTCTCAAACAATAGTCATCATCATCTTTATTTGGTGTCCTCTTTGTTTGATTATACCACATTTAACAGGATTTTTTTGTGTTGGTAGGAAGCAACACATATGAATCTCCATGTCTACAGTTAGTCTACGAGTGCCCCGGGTTAGTCTACGAGTGCCCCTGGGTTAGTCTACGAGTGCCCCGGGTTAGTCTACGAGTGCCCCCGGGTTAGTCTACGAGTGCCCCCGGGTTAGTCTACGAGTGCCCCGGGTTAGTCTACGAGTGCCCCTGGGTTAGCATGTGTATTCATTCCTGTTTTCATCTCCGCTAACAATGTCCCTCTCAGACGAACCTCAACCTCCAACATTCGCTTCTGTAAAGTAGAGAAGAAAGATCTAACACCGATTCTGTGTTGGAACCTGTCCGTATCAGTGCTGAATGCATTCTCCCAAGGCCGTGGGCAGTGAATGCGATGCCGAGAGTGGCAGGGGCTCCAAATCGGCTCCAGTGCCATCCATGTCTTGTTATCCTATACAGTGTGTCTAGCCAGCAGCCTCCACCACGTGATGCAGTTCTGAGTGTTTGGAGCTCTGCTGCAGTGCTGTGTAGGTGGTAGTTCGAACAGATAAGACAGCAGGCTTTTTATTCAGAGAAGGAAGTGCATGCAAATGTTTTCTATAGGTTTTATTTTAAAATATTATCCTATCTTATTTTCTTATCTTGTGTGCGCTGTTTAATCTTTGCATTTGATTTAATTGCATAAGTACTTTCTGTGTTCTTGGGCTGCCATTAAACATGCAGGAAAGATGCATAAATCTACAATTATGTCCTAACTATAAATGACAAGGCTTTCATCTGGAATACGTGAGAGAACAGTGATCCTCTTTTATGTCTTCTCAATATATCAATATGCCTTTATAATTTCAGCACAATGAAGGCCCTTTAAAAGTCCTGCGGTATAATTGCACGTGTCCCAAACTGCCATTATCTGAGACAGTGAATTATTGACTGGAAGGATTCCACTCTGCAGCTGTCTTTGTGAAGCTCATCCTTGGCTGGAGCCCCCTGGAGGGCCAGGGCAGCACTGCAGAAGCCACCGCTGGAGTGGACTTCTGCCCTGTTATAATGAATACCGGAGAGAGCGTTCAGTGTCTAGTCATCTCATGCCCCCCCCCTCTCTCTCTCTCTCATCATAGACCCTGCAGCCGCTGACTGTGAGCAGTATGCACTGGCTGTCCTAGCAGACACCCTGAGGGCGTACCTGCAGGAGATGCCATGCCCCCTCATCCCAGCCGTGGTGTACAGCGAGCTGGTCTACACTGCTCAGGGTAAGAGGTCCCCTGCAGCCCTGCCACATCACACAGAAACGCAGCGACTTCATCCCCGGGATGGACAAGAACACTGTAAAACATTGTAAAACACTGTAAAACGTTCCTCATACTGAAGGAGCTCACCATGACATCAGCGCGGGTCAGTGTTTCTGGGTCCGAACTGGCAATTACAGAGGATGGTATGTGCAGAATGTAAACACCACATCCATGAGTGTCCTGTTCAACAGCATAACAACTGTACAGTTTGGAGTGAGTAGAGAGGGCTTTGGTGAGTGTGTGTGTGTGTGTGTGTGTGTGTGTGTGTGTGTGTGTGTGTGTGTGCACATAATGCATTTGTTTTTGTATTTTAACGGGGGTGCTAACATGCCCAAGGGTGAGATAACACCATTTCTCTCTAACCTTGTTCTGAATTACTCCCACTGAAGGCAACACACACACAGAACACACACCCTTAGCCTCTTCAGTCTGAGAGCAGCCTGATTTAGATATGACTGCCTGGCTGAATCATGTGAGCTCTATTCTCTCAGCAGTGCCTCACGATGATGATGGTGTTGGCCTGTGTCTTGCCCCTTTTCATAGAAGCTGTTTACAGTGAATAAGGGCAATTTTAGATACATAAGCCCTCTAAAGTCAGACTTATTTCAGTTACTTGTTACTTGTTTGCAAACTGCAAATAAGAAAAAAGACTCCCTAGTATATACAGTTATGTGAAAAAACCTCCCTAATATATACAGCCATGTGGAAAAAACCTCCCTAGTATATACAGTCAAGTGAAAAAAATCTCCCTAATATATACAGTCAAGTGAAAAAAATCTCCCTAATATATAGTCAAGTGAAAAAACCTTCCTAGTATATACAGTCATGTGGAAAAAAACCTCCCTAGTATATACGATCATGTGGAAAAAAATCTCCCTAGTATATACAGTCAAGTGAAAAAAAATCTCCCTAGTATATACAGTCATGTGGAAAAAAATCTCCCTAATATATACAGTCAAGTGAAAAAACCTCCCTAATATATACAGTCATGTGGAAAAACCTTCCTAGTATATACAGTCATGTGAAAAAACCTCCCTAGTATATACAGTCATGTGGAAAAAAATCTCCCTAATATATACAGTCAAGTGAAAAAACCTCCCTAATATATACAGTCATGTGAAAAAACCTTCCTAGTATATACAGTCATGTGGAAAAAAATCTCCCTAATATATACAGTCAAGTGAAAAAACCTCCCTAATATATACAGTCATGTGAAAAAACCTTCCTAGTATATACAGTCATGTGGAAAAAAATCTCCCTAATATATACAGTCAAGTGAAAAAACCTCCCTAGTATATACATGTGGAAAACAGAACTCTGCTTGAATTCTATGGTTTTACATATTGAGACATGAATCATCAGGTTCCAGGTCGTAAAATTAGATAAATACAGCGTCAGATGATTCCACCTTCACATTATTTATTTAACAAAAATGACGGCAAAATGGAAAACCATGTGTGAAAAACGTACACCCCATGAATCAATAGCTTGGAGAGCCACCTTTAGCAGCAATTACTTGAAGTAACTGTTTTCTGTTTCAGTCTCTCATCATTCTGGATGGATTTTGCCTCGCTGTTCCATACAATGTTGCTTCAGTTCACTGAGGTTTGTGGGGATTCGTTTATGCACAAGTTTCCCGCCACTGTATTTCAGTTGAGGTTTGGACTTTGAGAGGACCATTGAAACATCTTGATTCTTTTCTGTTGTAGATTTGCTGATGTACTTGGGATCAGTGTGCTGTTGCGTGACCCAATTTCAGCCAAGTTTTAGCTGTTGGTTAATTGTCATCACATTTAACTCTAGAATACTTTAGCAGTTCATGGTCAGCTCAACTCAATGACTGCACGATGCCTACATCCTGTGCCTACAAGACAAGCTCAAATTATTACCCCACCACCACTATACTTGACAGTTGGTGTGAGGTGTTTGTGTGTTGAGGCACTGTGAGTTATGGCCAGACATCTCCATTTCGGTCTTGTGGTTTTGTTCAGATGCAAGTTTGCTTAAGCCATGCTGCCATGTTCTTAGAAAGAAGAGGCTTTCTCCTCACAACCCTTCTAAACTCCTGATAGTCTGTCATGAACTGGAACATTTAACAGGCTAACTGAGGCCTCTAGAGTCTGAGATGTAGCTCTTGGGTTTTCTCTCAGACCATTGTACAGTCTGCCCTTGGGGTGAATTTGTTGAGACTTCCACTCCTGGGAAGACTGAATGTTTTCCACTTGTCGAATGATTAACTTCAGATTCTTTAGACATGGTCTAATAACCCTTCCCAGATTGATGGGCAGTAACAATTGCTTCTCTAAAATCAGAGCGGATGTCTTTCCTCCTTGGCGTTGTGTTAACACACACCTGAATGGTTTGGACCAGCAACCTGCCAAAACTGCTTTTATAGAGGTGGTCACACTTGGCGGTGATCAGTGAATCAAGAGCATTTGATTAGCAGCACCTGGCTGCTAATTTCTCTCTTAATTCCTCTGGAAGCAGTAAAGGTGTACTTAATTTTTCACACACTGCTTCTACATCTTGGCCTAGTTTTTGTTAAATAAATAATGACACGGTGCAATTTGTAATGCCTTGCTATTTATTTGAGCTTTTTTTAAAACTTAATTTTAAGTACCAGATTATTTTTATGATGTCCTTATATGTAAACCCATAGAAGTTTTCATGACTGCATCTGTTTTAAAGGTTGTATAAAATGTATCTGTAAGTTGTTTACATGATTTTTAAAGCATAAACACTGCATAGTAAAACATCAGGCATTAAACATTTTAAATAACTGGTTAACTGTTTTAACTGACAGGCTGAAAGCAGCTTTTGTCATTAGTTTCTCTAAATATCATCCAGCCTTTGTAGCTCAAACTCCAGTGTGCTTCACAATTAAGTGGTTTTACAAAGACTTGATAGATCTGTCGTCGTTCCCAGCAGATGTGGCACTAATCGTGACGTGTGGTGCCTTAACTGAGGCTAATCTTACTGGCATATTTCACTGTTATCTGTCAGAGCATGTAATCTTGAAATGCCAGGGCCCATCTGGCCTTACGGGGTCTGCTGTGTCCCCGTCCAGGACTGTGATTGGTCTTCTGCTGGGCGGCCCTTCCCCCGGCCGCTGCACGCTGAGACCAGATGGACTCGGCCAAGTTCCCAGCAGAGGCTGGAAGCCCTTGGCCCTGGCTTTTACTGAACAGGGGTCACTCTCCATCGATAATAGACCGGAGGGTTGAATATGTCCGTGTGTGTGTGTGTATGTGCGGACGTGTGTTGTGCGTTGGAGACTGTTCTTCAGATATAATGTGTGTATGTATGGGCTGATGTCTGGAGCGTGTGTGTGTATTTGCGTCTGTACCATTGGTCTGTGGGGTCTAGGCCAAGGTCACATTGCTAAGCCACATTTGGGCTGGCAGATTGTCAGACATTCGTCATTCGTGCACTGGTGCCTTACACTGACCTCTGCCTTTGACCTCTGGACCCTTATCTTACACATGAGCACCGTGGCTGAGGTGACTTAACCAGTCCCGCCTTAATGACCTGCTCACGCACATAATTCATGGTGGAAGTGTAATTGTCAGGAGGTCGAGAGGTTGTTCTTTTTGGGTTGTGTGTGTGTATACACACACACACACACTCACACTCACAGTCTCTAGTCTTTGCTTACAGTGGAAGTGTCATAACAGGTAAGATTTCTACATTCTTACAGATGCTGAGCTTGTCTGTAATCTGCCCATACGTATAACCTTAGGCATTTTGGTTAGTTTATTACAATTCTGACACATCTTTAAATGTATTTTTAACAGGACTCAACGAGATATATAAGCACTTTTTCGGTTAGGTTACGAGGTGCTCCTCCTAACCGTGTGTGTTTATCTGATATCTCCATTGTTTTGGCTGTAGGTGACTGGGGGAACATCACTCCAGGGTGATGTATGATCATGGTGCTCTTTCAGAACTCCTGAAGAACAGATGTTGGCTTGTTTAGTGTGGGGAAGCCCACAGGTCTCATTAATGCCTGTCTAAACAAGAGCTTTGTTCCCTGTGCATGAGCACCCGGTGAGCTGTGGTGTAAGCGGGAGGCTGGTGAGGTGGGGTCTCCTTACACTTACAGTCCCCACTCAAGCACCTCCGTCATTGGTAGGATCCATCAGGGACGAGTGCGTAACACACTGGCAAAAGAAAGAAAATGGACCATATGTCTGGTGGATGCTCCATAGTGCATAATTTATCATCAGTAGGTGGAGATAATCCTGGACTAGGAGGAGATTATATATTTTGTTCTGCCCATATTATGGCTAATGGCTGCGTAGTTTTCGTGTGTGTGTGTGTGTGTGTGTGCGTGTGCGTGTATGTGTGCGTGTGGGTGTGTGTGCGTGCACGTCTGTGTCAGTGTCTGTGCTGTGGTGTGTCTGTCCATCTGTGTGTGCGTGTGGAAATTGGGGAGGGGGTGTGTTCTTAGCTGACTCAGCGTCTTTACCCTGTAGTTCTGCTGTCTGCTCCTCCGCTCTCTCTCTCTCTATGACAAACATGCTGCCTCTGTGGTGTGTTCCAGTAATAACAGCCTGTCTCCCCCAGTGTGCCGCAGAGCTGCCTGTGGCCGTCATCACTGCACACACGCAGTGTGGAACAGGGAGGAGGTGCTGAGCAGGGCTGCAGAAATTAGGCCAGTGATATGACATCATGACACTCGTGCGAAACAGGGCCTGTGAGAGGAGGGCACTGACGCTGGACACTGACACGTGCTGCGTCAGCTCCGATACCATCAGTGTCTGTGACGGCCGCTTGACCGTCTTGGACTTCTGCGCTCATCAGCCTGTTTTGGCAAGAGAAGGATGTTTACTTGTCGTTTTAAATACACAGTTGGCTTATGTCTACTTCTTCATGCTGTGTGTTTAAGGGTGGGAGTGTATTCATAGTGCATAATGATATCAAATACAGTTTCTGGCTGGTAAACACCCCTAACCTCCAGAGGTGCTCCCTGGAGCTCACATGGAATCCAAGCAGTGTGGGCTGAAGTCCTGAGCCAAGTGTCCTGTGGCTGTCGTTGTCTCTGTGTGCAGTAGGGGTGCTGCACAGGTCAGCGGGACCCTGCCTTCCCGCACTGTGTTATTGGCATGCAGTAAAGGCCGAGAATGTATGGACACGGCTAAACTCAGGGAGAAGGAAAATATACAAAAACGCTGAAAGCTGTAAAGATCCCGACTGTGAAATGACCCCCGTCTCCCTCACAGAAACTCAGAGCTTGGAGGAATGTGGTCAGCAGCTGAAGAGAATTCTGGACTCCCCCCGTGTTCCGCAGTCCAACCACCAGCTCCTCGTCTATCTGACCCAGCATCTCAGCAAGGTGGCCCAAAGTGGTGGAGCTGCTCAGGCAAGTCCCAGGCTTCTCAGTCAGGCCTACAGTGAAGCAGTCTTCAAAAACAACCATTTCAGGTAAGAAGCCTGAAGAATGACAACCGTTGCAATAGCTGTAGTTTCCCCTCTCCAGGGCATTCAGCACAGCTGTGTGTGAGAAAGGAGCTTTGGAAACTGGCAGACCAAGGTCAATAGAAAAGAACCTTTCTTGAACATACTTTTGTTTTCCCAAAAAGATAGGCATAAGCTAAAGGAATAAGCTAACCATTACAAAATTACTTTCCTTGCCCTGTTTGTGTTTACATTGCATCACATCAAGTGTGTTTTGTACAGGACGACTGGGTTAATGATCTGTGTGAGGCTGAGGGTTTAAATACACAAAATGAGTTCACTGTTTATGGTCAAAGTCGATTTTTTGTTTATTATTTATACATTTTTTATTATTTTCTGTCCATCTTTAAGTGCTACACTGTTTTACAATATTCTGTGTATATCCTCCCTCACCTCATGCTAACATGTTAACAGTCTCTGTCTCCATTTGTGAATATGAAACATAACCAACATTTAGGTTTCAAAACCAGCATGACTGTGTTTGTGGAACTTAGCCTTCAACTCTAACCTTCAAACCAATATACATAAATATGAGCATGTATTTAATGTTCCTGTAAGACAAATAGAATTCCTTTGGAAAACAAGTTTGAACATTGCACAGAATTTGGTGATGCATACAAACATACCTGCCTCTTGAATATGACATAAGGCCTAGTCAAACAGGTGTGGAAAACCCCCTTTATATTCTCAGCTCATGTGAGAGTTGTGTAGTCCCTCAGCACGCAATACAAGAACTTCTAATGAGCAGAACCATATTTTCTGTATTATGGATGACAAACTAGATGACAAAATAGTATAAACTATGTCATAACCACAGAATATAATCAACTCATTACTTTTACACAAAGGATTCCAACATGTGTTTTGTTGGCACAAATGTGTGTATAATGTCAACAACATTGTTGAATAAAATCGTTCTGTAGTGTATGATAAAAAAGATGTAGCAGCGTCTGAGCGAAACCCCAGTGCTATAATGGTTAGCAACGCTTCGTAATTCCAATCACAGAAAGGTTACAGTGATACATCGCTAAGGGTTGGAAGCAGCCCTGGAAGTATTTGTCACATGTGATCACATTTGCTTAGTAAGCACTGACATCATACACCCTGTCGAGTGCTTTCCTGAATAGAGCCCTTTAATACATATAACAGAGTAGGGAGTGAGGCAGTTGTCGGGAACACAGCCTCTGTGTCGTACTCCATTAACTCACCTCACTCTTGTTTGATTTTGATCCACTTTTCTGGCTCATTGCCAAGTGAGAGCAGAAACGGAGTTTCCCTATTACTGTGAGCCATCTACTGTCCTGTCCCTCCTGTGAGATTAGGACAGAGAGACTGTCTTCTGGCTGAGGCGTCTTGTGTTGTCGTCAACTCCACCTTTAACCAATGGCCGAGGTCATAAAGGCCTCACTGGTCCAAGATATAAGAAATGAGCATGGTCTTCTGTATCAGACGGGAATCTAGCAGGGCTTCGTCCAGACATGCAGGGCTCCCCGACCACATTATCCAGCACGTTTCAGGATGTGTGTGTTTGCGTTCAACCTACTGCTGGGTGTGTGAACATGTTCAAGCACCAACACTGTAAAAGTGGGACCTTGATCCAAGACCTACATGCCGAAACTGGAATCTTCTTGGGTCTATGTTTATTGTTTACTGACTGTAGCAGGATGCGGTATTTGAGCGTTTTCTCCTCCCACCTCTTGTGTTTCCAGCATGGACGTGAACCCAGATCACCACGTGAAGATTCTGGAGGCCCTCATCTTGGTAGGAGGCCTGATGGAGATGCAAGCTGCGCCAGGTAGGGCCTCCTCCACCCTCAACTTCTTGTTCTGGTGCTTAGCTCTCCACCATCCTGCCTTCCAACAGCAATGACCTTTTTGTTTTTTGGTTTTTTTAGTAAAAGCGCACCACAGCATATTTTCAGAGCTGATGTCAATTGCTAGTCTTTTGCAAGTAATCAGAATCGTTAGTGGTAATGTAATTGGTATCTCTTTCTTCACTGGAAGTGATCGTCATTCCTGTGTAAAATAAGCAGATTGTGTGTGTGTGTGTGTGTGTGTGTGAGAGAGCTGCTGCCTTAGTGACTGATGGAGGTGGCTGAGAGGCCAGTGAATGTTTGTGGAGAGATGCTGAAGGAGAAGAGTGAGGAGAGGAGCAGGAGAAGAGCCTCCTCTCCAACGCCTGGCTCAACATTACTTACTCCTCTGAGGCCCGGCAGCAGTCTGCTGCAATGAATCTCGCCTTCCTGTCAGAGGTTTTGGCAGTTAGGGTTCCCTCCGTGGTCTGTTTTGTGGTTTAATGAAAAGAGTTTGACTTGGTGCCCGATGGAGTCTCTCCGGCTGAAGTTTATTTAACTTATGTATGTCTCCCAGAGGGAGACTCACCAGACGACTCTTTGCACTACCATAATCTAGAGTCAAAACATTCAGTTTTGGTCATGGAACCTCCAAAGTTACCACAAGACAATGTGTATGGGCAGGCAAGGTCCATGAGGTCGACGTTCTCCCAATTTATTTAGTGAGCGGTCATAAATCTGAAGTTTATTTTTTGAATGTGATTATGAGTTGTTTTTGTAGGACAGGCATGATTTGAATGTTTGGATAAAGTGTGATCGTATTTTATCGGAGGCTCATATTGCAGCATGATGCTGGAATTTCATTGTTGCCGTTTTGTACGACATGTAACTGTGTGCGTGTGTACAAGAGGAGAGGGACGCTAATCCACTGTTTGGTAGAAGATGACTTTGTTACCTCACTCAAACATTATTGTTTATATTGCCCAAACACAGCTACACCCCCCACCCCCAAGGAAAAATAACAAGTGAGAGTTTTATGGTGTGCTGTAGCAGCTGAGAGGAGCACATGTGGACTGGGCTGATGGCGTCCATCTCCTACTGCTCCTTGGCATCTATGCACAGATTCCAGAACCAGAGTAACCAGTTGAAGTAGCGCATGTATGTGTCCCAGTACTGCTGGCTTTGCTCAAGGCCCCACCACACACACACACACACACACACACACAGTGAGACTCAGGGTCATGTGCGAATGGCAGGCTGGCCAGTGGGCAGAGGAGACATTAACCCACAGGTCATAGGTCAGACGAGGCCTCACGGATATTGTGGGGAGGAGGATAGCTCGTGGACCCCACCCCCGGGTTAGGAAGGGGTGGGGCCACCTGCGTGGGACTCGCGAGCGCTGAACCCTGCTGTGGGACGTTCATGGCTCACTTCAGCCCTACTGCAGGCAGTCAATCTGTCAGCGATCAGGCGAATATAATACTGCCCCACCTCCCATTCTACACATGCACACACACAAATACATGCAGAAATAAAACAAGCCATCCATTCACATTACAGCTTCTCATTTATTCTCCCAGTTATTTCTTATTTCTCCATCCTAGAGGCACGTAGTACTGTGCCCTCAAACGCCTGGCTGCCTCCCTGCTTCTCACTCCACATTCAGCCTCTAATGCGTTCCAGCTTGCTGAGGTTTGTTGGTGAAATATTGTGTTTAAAGAGCAGGTCTTTGGGGGTTTGCTCTGGACTCCCCTCCTTTGTGTTTGAGAGAGAGAGTGTGTGTGTGTGTGTGTGTGTGTGTGTGTGTGTGTGTGTGTGTGTGTGTGTGTGTGTGTGTGTGT
>JAOXYF010000018.1:4955585-4969024 GCA_028565775.1 Sternarchorhynchus goeldii | reverse complement strand
TGTGTGTGTGTGTGTGTGTGTGTGTGTGTGTGTGTGTGTGTGTGTGTGTGTGTGTGTGTGTGTGTGTGTGAGTGAGTCACAGATGTCTGACTTCCGACTGTTCTGGTGTGGTGAGCATCTCTGCTTAGAACTCCGGATTATGAGATGAGTCTCTTCCTTCTCTCCTCTTTGTCTCATTCTCTCTCTCATTCTCTCTTTCTTTCTTTCTCTCATTCTTTCTTTCTTCTGGTTTTGTCCAGTTTGTTCTCTGATTATGCACAGTCATCTTACCACAAACTCTTCTCATTGTCTTAAAGCCCTAAATTTAACTTTTACATGCACACACACTAAACACACTCTGCTCTCGCGCTCTATCTCTCGTGGTCTCTCTGTCGTGCTCTCTCTCTCATGGTCTCTCTTTCTTTCTGTCATACACACACATACACACACTGAGGGTCAGGATGTGACCTCCTGGAATCCCCCACTAGCTGTCCTTGTGTCCCAGCTGACCCAGTGAAAATGACCACTGCTATCCTCTCAGCTGCTCCCAATCACATGCTTCAGTGTACCATGTAATAATCTCTTAACTGGTCTGACTAAGGCCTTTATTCTGCACTTCAGCCTCCTGCTCTCTTCCTTCCCGCTACGCAGAACTATTTGTCAACCCAAAGCTCAGAGTTCAGACTGTACATATCACGTCTTGAAGTGTCTCAAAGATAAAGTGTCACTTCAGGATTAATCCATGCAAAATTAGCTGTTCCTTGTAAATTTTGCAAAGGCTTGAGAATTTTAGCAGCCACAATTTGTCTACATGAAGGAGAAAATGTTTTTTTGAGTTGAATGCACCTCCAGCACTGGTATAATGGAAAACTGTCCAGTTAAACCACATTTAAACTAACGTATTTCCCTTAATAGACTATGCTAACATTTGAAATGAGTGACTGATGGGCCAGAAGTATTAAAAAAAACTTACCTTTGCCAGCCGAATTTCACAGTGTTGAATATATCAGAATGCAGCTACTCAACAGAACTGATTGGCCATGCAAATTGTGCAGATAAGGTAGCAGATCTTGGCAGAACTCTGTGGTAATTTGATTGCCTTGAAGAAAAATTGGCTGCTTCATATTTGCAGGCAATATGGTTACCTGCAAACTGAGGTTAGGGACAAAGTAATTGGTTGAGGAGCTTCAGGTCTGCCCTGCCGACATCCTCGTCTGCTCCGCTATCCTTGTGTGACCCCACATGTGATCATGTGCTACAGAATGTATGAGTTTCACCATTTACTTTCCACAGACCTCAAATAATCCTGGCAAATCCTTGAGGGACAGATTGGTATTGGGACAGTAAAAGGTGAGTGAGGATCAGTGGTGTGAGGTTCTCTCTAAGGCTCCAGGACGTGGATCAGGCCTCAGCTCAGGTTACTCCTCTGCCTATTGTAACTGTGGTGTGCTGAGAGGTTGTAGGCGCTGTGTGCTAAAGGAGTAGACAATAGAAGCACATTCCTGCTCTGAGATGCTTTCTCTGCATCATCGTATATCCTGTCCATTGACATGAATACATGTGTCGGCTTTCTCGCTTTCGTTTCCACTCCTCTGGGGGAAACAATCTTGACCCTTTGTGGAAGTTGTTCATGCCCCCCCCCCTCCCAAAGATATTATTCATTGTACACTTCGCTCTAAACCTTAATGCAGAAACAAATTCACAATCGCATTTCTCAGTTGTTACTGTACATCATGATGGTAAGCATACATATAAAAGATCGAACCGAGGGTGAAGTGACGTCCAGCTCCACTCTCCGTCCACCTGTCTTTCTGATTACACCATTTCTTCCTTAAAGAGATACCAATCTCATTAAGTTTACCACAGCTGCACTTTCAACCACATTAATCTTCCATTAAGCAGGCCAGGCTGGCTCCTAGCAAGGGGCCCCCGGAGCCCCGATTACTGTGACGTAGCAGCTCCTAAGCCGGTTAGCTGGGTTTAGCACTGCTGATAAGACGATTGCAAGCAGAGTTGGCAGAAGCTGATTTTTGATGTTGTTCTGCAAGCTCCATGTTAGTTTACCCTGCAGAAGCCATTGAAAGCTCTTCACCAGAGCTTGTAATGTAAGGTGTAAAAGGCGGCTTCACAGTGCCTCTGCCATGTTTACTCACAGCAGCTGTGCTGAAAACCAGGCCGTTTGGAAATGTTTCCAGATCAGGGCAGGACGAGCATTTCTTATGAAGTATTTGAGTACAGAACAAGGGCTTTGTGGGTCCCTTTGTCATTATGTCACTGTGTAGGCCTGCATCTGTAGGGAGCCTGAGCAACCCTCATGAACCCTCTGAGCAATCCTCATGAACCCTCTGAGCAATCCTCATGAACCCTCTGAGCAACCCTCATGAACCCTCTGAGCAACCCTCATGAACCCTCTGCTCGTGAGCACTTTCATGAACACTCATAATTTGTTTTCAAGCATAAATTACAGGAGGGGCACTGAATATTAACCCAATGTCTTGTTTCCTGACAAATATAAATATAACACCTTGCTTAAAAAATCAATGTTGCTAAATCCTCTGTTTTATGAAATGCTTTTATTTCATATTTACAGCAAAAAAGAATCAGATATCTGATGTTTCTCAGTAGCAGGAGTGAAGTATTCAGACTGAACACACACAGACTGAATCCCAGGCTCAGTGTCTGCACTGCTCCTCTGCAGACACGTCAGCTTCACTTCAAAGCTGCCTGACACCCTTTGTGTTGTGTTGGTGTGTGTTTTGTACATAATGTTACATACCAGTGCCACATATATCACATATAATCTCACAGCTGCTTCTGTTTGCATCCTATTGTAGGGAAAGTGCCTTCTGTTTTTCCCTAGACACAATAAACAGCTCAAATCAAGAGCTTTAATAAAGCCCTCAGTGGTAAGTCATAACTGCTTTAGCTCACCTCCGAGGAGATAACTACACATGTCCCTGAGATACCTACACATGTCCCTGAGATAACTACACATGTATTACCAACAAGTAAAGTATGCATATGAGTAAAATAATGACTGTGTTGATTTTTGATAGATGAGGCTGTTTTTATTACTCTGAGAAGCAGAATAAATCTGTTTTTAGTTTGGTGTCCGTATGAACTGCATTGCATTTTTTCTGTACAATATTATTTCCACACACAAACTTTATGTTTTGGAATCTTACTTTTGCATCCACTTATTCAGATTATCCAGATCTTTTTATTGATTCATATCTAATCCAATCCTCTTTTGTTTGCCAAGAAAGTGTAAATATTCTGTCACTGAAGCCTGTGCTGTGGTAACCCAGAAAAGCACACATGCTCACTCCCACAGTGCTGTGAGACTGTGTGATCTCCCCTGGCAATGTGGTGCCTAATCTACTCAAATACCTACTATGAAATGGTCAGTGTGGAGAGTGTGGAAACAGGCAGGCCTGGTTACCATCTGTACATGCATGTTATACACCTCAGGAGTGATCATCCAGCCACCGAAGACCCGCTCTTACACGCGTCTCCTCTAATCCTACCCCAGAGCCCTGCGGAAGCCTGGTTTTGATGGGTTATAATCCCATACAAAAATACAAATATTCTGTATTTTATGTGAATAATAATAATAAAGGTCACTTCCTGAATGGCATGTGGGTGTTGTTACATGCATGAGTTTAATCTGTATTTACAGTATTTTGATATTTGACAGGAGACAGTGAGACATATCAGTAATAGTTCCTACTGATTTGAACACCTAAATGCTTTGAAAATGTAAACATTTTGTCCTGTACACATATAATTACATGTAGCAGAGTGTTTACAACGTATTATCCACACACACATAAACCACAAAAATGTAGACCACACACAAGTTTGCCAAGCATCCACAGTTTCAGGTCATTTTGTGTCTGTACGCCGTGTCACTCGTGAAGGGACGACCTGATTACATTTTTACGTGAAATACTTTGTTAGACTAAAATTTCTGGTAGGATGAAACTTAGAACTCCAATCAAATGTTCTGTTATCATATTTGATTTATTGCCATTATTTCTTTCAAAGTAGCTTACACTTTAACATGTTAGACTCTTGATTTATATCAGGCTTTTATATAAACCACAGCTGAATTGATGGGCAGACTGTTTGATATTCACTATGTGTGCAGTGATAGAAATGTCCCATCTGTGTGGGTGTGTGTGCGTGTGTGTGTGTGTGTGTTTGCACATGTGTGCATGTGTTTCTAAATTTACATGCTTCACTTTGTTTTTTCTCAGCTCCACCCAAAGGAGGGTTTTGTTTTGACTCTAATAACATTCCATTCAAAACAAAAGGATGTCTTTTATCATGGGGCTGCGCTGCAGTGGGTGAATTATTGAGAGGCTGATCCTGCATCAGTGCTTCTGCAGGTCTGAAAGGCTGGAAGGACTTGGACGGTTCAGAAGTGTTTTGATTGTCATGCAGCTGGTTCATGCAGCTCTTCTTTGCCTCTTTGAGTGGTTCAGTTTAAGATTAATGATTTGTTGAAGGCGAGCATTATACAAATGTATTTCATCCTGTGTGTCAGACACTCACTTAGGGATAATTAAAGAATTTTCTGTGCACTTGTAGTCAGCTAACACATGTAAGAAAGGCACGTAAAACTCCTAATAATGACTGAATCTACCTGTACTAAGGAACAGCAATACCAGACATTTTGCTTTCTGTGGCAGCAATGTAAGTGTTATAAAAAAAAAAATGTGTTAGGATATTGGACAGGATAAACACCACTGTTGAGGTGGTCATTTCAAGTCTCCACAGGCGTTACAGAGATGGGAGAGCCAGCCTGTAGCCTTCATTTAAGATTTCTACAGAGATTTGAGACATTTTGTAGCATTACTTTAGTTGATTGTGAATAATGATCCACCGCCCAGATGGTGTGTGGAGAGCACAAAGGCTTTTCAAAGACCTCTGCTTACAGAAGCTTCTTTCTTACCCAGGCTGTAACGACTGTTGCTGGCCACACCAAAAGGTTAAGAGCAAGGTCAAAGGCGAGACCTTTGCTCTCTTAGGAGGCCAAGCTCATTACCCACCAAGCCTGATTTAAATACAGTGTGCACATGTGAGGGGTGTCTCGTGGTAAAAGAGAAGGGCATTACCTACGTCGGCCTTACCAACTCTGCCTGTGAAGAGTTAAATGTAAGTTCTCCAAGTTCTTTAAATCATCTCCATTTAAAGATGCCACTCCAGTTTACTCTCACCATACATCCTTGCCCAACCACACCCCTGGTTACAGACCGGGGAAATTCTGTTCAGAAATGCTTGTGGATGGCTTCTCTTGTTCCCTATGGGAGTGGAGCTTCTAGTTCCATTCTGAATCAGAAATGGCTGTTGTTTTGCCCATAGGCAGCCTGGGCCTCTGGGGGCCTGTAACCAGGGTTTGGTTTGGCTGTCCTCTCAGTAGAGCCCATAGCCAGTCTACACTTACCCAACTGCCTGTATTTTGTGTGCATTTAGAATAGACCTGCCAAAAAAAAGCTCTTGATAGCTTTTGTGGTCAGAAATTCTAATTATACTGCCTGGACCGCATTCTCTCACTCCAGGACATGGTCAAGTCAGATTTTCTATGACATAGTCAATGGAGATTTTCTGTTGAAAATGTGCTTTAGGCCAGACTCATTCTTAATCGGTATATCTATAAGAAACATATTTTTAAATGTTGAAATTAATTGAACTATATGGTTCACATATTGCTGTAATGTCACTGTAAAGTCATACTAAATATATTATCAACCAAGAACTTGCATGGAGCTGTGAGAATTTGAGATATTTATAAAAAAAACATTTTGTCTCTTACTTCCGTTTGTCCAGCAGAGGTGCACGGCTTTTGAAGCTTTAGTTAACTGCACCGTGTTTGTCCCCTTTGTGTGTTTGAAGTTTGGACTGATCTTCAGTGAGCACTGTATGTCTTTCTCCATACAAACGGATGGTCAGAGGTTCAAACCGAGGTCCACTGTTTTCCAGACAAAGTTGACTAGTGTTCAGCTTTACCAGCAGGAGGTGAGGAGAAGCACACAGCTCCATTTTAGCTCCAGCTTTCATCTTGACCAACTTCAAATTGCTGTGTAAAATAACAGCACCTTCTGTGGGGACATTTATACCTGACATGAACGGGACATGAACGGAACATGAACGGGGCATGAACACGGCATGAACACAGCATGCTCCTACTTGTCTGGTCTCTTGGATAATCCTACGTCTCCTTTTTCCTCCTCCCCTCCTCTTCCTCTGTAATTCCCTTTACATGCTTCCCTCCCCTAATGGCCAGAGGTGGAAGACAGTGTAGAGAACTTCATTAAGAACTTTAATTATATGCAAGCACAAATGTCACATGAAGATAAACTGGCACTCTGCCAGAGTCAGGAACCGGTTCAAAGTCACAAAAGAAAATCCTGTTTAGGTTGGGTTTGGTGGTGTTGGAACCTTGTGGCTAGGAACGTGGTTTGAGAAGCCAAGGAAAAGAAATGTGGAACATGATTAAACATGATTAAACATGACCTCTGGGATGCTCAGAATTGAAAGATATGTCTGCATACACTGACGTCTTTGTTGAATAAGAAGCTGGAGTGGAGCACATTGCAGTGTTTGTTATCAAACAATAGGGATGATTGATAGCTCAGTACTGTCTGCATCTGAGCCATCTTATGACCTACGTGGTGAAGGAGTTTATCATTTGTTTGTCCATGCCACATGTTTAAATGTTTCCTAATGTGAATGCATGCGTGTGTGTGTGAGGTTCTATATTTATCTGCACATGGTTGCTTGTGTCTGTGAGTGTTTATTACATTTATGACCACCCAGAGTGCTCAACATGCCATGGCCTCCTACATGTGTGTGAACGCTGGCTCTTCAGTGGCTCATAATAGAGGACTGGGTTGTATATGAGAGAATCCAAGCCATCTGTGGCTTTTTGTAAGTGTTTAGTCAGTTTCATCAGCTTGTGTCAACCCTAATCCATAGAGTTCTTGTGCTCAACCCCAATCCATAGAGTTCTTGTGCTCACTTGTTTGCCCCACTTCCAGTTTTAGTGCTTGTGTTTGAACTGCAAAGCCTGTGTAACTGTCCTGTAGGGACCAGCAGGAGCTTTCAGTGTGCGAGAGGGAGTGTTTTCTGTCCAAGGCTAATGCTAGCATGTCTGAGCCCAGTCCACAAGGGGAAGGGAGGAGCAAAACAGGGACGGGTTGTCAGAGGTGTTTGTCACACTAAGAGCTTGTTACCTGAGAGAGGAGAGTAGGCTTGAGTGATTAGATGCGGACAAGGGGAGACGAACATAAACAGGAAGGTCAAGATTGGTAGTATAAAAAAAAACCCAGCATGCAAAACCCAGTTTGCTGCCGGAGAGCTCAGCCCCTGGTTATTTGCTGTTTGTCCGGTCTGCCTGAAGTGTTACGGCGTGATGTAGGAGGCCCAGGCCCTGGCAGCTTGGACGAGCTTTACGTGGATCAGCGGTCTGGGCGGCACAGTTTCACAGGTCATCTGCACCACACCTGAGCCCACCCCTCTCACACACATGGAGATTAATGGCATGACATTATTGGGCCTTCGCAAACCCAAAGAACAGTGGTTCAAGGTGAGCCTGTATGAAGATGTGAAATGGGCCCTGATATTGTTCTGAGCTGAGACGCATTAAAACTGCACTGATTTCCGCTCACATTTCAATAAAATGGCCGCTTCACCTTTTCTTTCACACTGGGTGGTTTTACAGTGCCATGCTGGAGACTGTAATGCCCAGAGCAGGGAGACAACAGCCAACGGCCAATTATATCCCATCAGAGCATCACACAGATTCACAGGCTCTGCCAGAGACCACACCCACAGACACACACGCGAGCGCGCACACACACACACACACACACACTCCAGCCATGGTTTTAAACTGTATGTGCTTCTCATGGCATTGCAATCAGAAATAGTATGTGTTGAGATTATGACTGAGTGTTGGGTGGGAAGACTGTTTGCGAGGCTGTCATTTGCTGTGTGTTTGTGGTGACACACTGAAACACCATCTCAGTAGCTGCAACCGCAGAGTCCTGCGATGACGTAGGTCACTGGGGATCCATATTGGAGCCCTGCTGGTGGGCGGGAGTGGAGCAGGAGGGAGTGAGGTCATCGCTGGCAAAGGAGATGCTTGCCCTGACTGCGGTGCAGCTGTCCCTCTGGTTCCTGCCCTCCTTCCTGCCCTCCTCCTCTCTCGACGCGCAGCGCCGCCCTGCTGTCACACCATGGACCCTCGTGCTCGCTGGAAGGCCTCGAACCTTCGGAGTGGAGAGCGGGGAGGTCAGAGTGTGTGTGACCGTGGTGTTTTTACGATGCCTCACGCTCCCCAGATACCTCATTCTCCCTCTCTGTTTACAGATGACCTCATTCTCCCTCTCTGTTTACAGATACCTCATTCTCCCTCTCTGTTTACAGATGACCTCATTCTCCCTCTCTGTTTACAGTACTGGAAACTCCATTTCATCACCGTTTCTGAAAAATCACAGGTAGAACAGCAATGGCGACATAATACTTTTCTCAGCCTAAACAAATCTCTAAATACAGCATTTTGTGATTGCGTTTGATTGTACATTTTTGCTGTATTTTCCATGAGTTAATATAGTTATTGGCCAGTCCTGTAGGTTAGATTTACCCAGCTTTTATCAAACATAGTACATGAGGATCTCAAGGGTATCATCAGGGTTCTTCTGAGGAATTCAGTGTAAATAATGTAGACTTGTTATGCACTTCCTACACTAAATACCTTCCATATAAAATTACTGGCAGACAAAAATCTGTTGAATTGCTGGCAAGGGAGTGTGTGAGATTATGTAAATGTGGTAACCTAACTCAGACAGAGAGTCTGGTTGTGAAGTGGTGTGGGCTGATCGCAGAGGCAACTCAAAGTTACAGAAGTATTTGAGTTCAGTGCAGCACACAATGGGAGACTCTCGCCGTGGGTCCGGTAGCTGCAGCAGCTCCTGCCGCTCATGTGTAACACGATTCTGTTGTGTTTAATTAATGATTAGAAGCGATGCAAGCACCCTTTCTCCATCCAGCGCCTGCCTGCAGTGCCCAGCATGAGAGAGGCAGAGGGAGAACCTGCAGTAGATACATGGGCAGTGCTAGATGTGGAGGAGGAACCTTCCCCTCATACTCCTCATACTCTGCTGTTGTGGAGGGCACGGGCCAGAGGTTGGTTCGGTTTCATTTTGGTTCTGTTTCTTTCTCTTTGGTTTTGGACTGATTACCTCTTTTTTTGCCGTTTTTAAAAATACTACTTTCTATGCCCCAGACATCCACAAAGCTCAACACCAGCTCAGGGCCCACAGACTCATTGTCTTACGCATGCAGTCCTTTTCCCACATAAAGCACATGGTAATTACATTCCCCTGGCTTGTGATTTCCTATATGTTTCACCCAATGTAAATTGAAATGTCCTGGAATAGCGCTGATGTGAACACAGCATTTTAACCTCATGGTTATTGTTTCATTGAGTCCAGTTCTATCACTGGCACATTAGTTATTGGACTGTTAATGTCAAAGTGTAGCCCTGGCCTGCAGAGGGAATTGGAAGGCCAGAGCCCTGGGGAAACAGATTCCTCTGGATACAGGTTGACACACAGCAGCGCACATCCACATGCAGTGTATTAGGGGGGCCTGACCTCTGTTACAAGACTGACCTGAGCGCTCCAGGCTGTTGAGTTGAATTAGCACGGTGATGCCAGAGCTCGTAGGCCTGTGGTGGGACCTTCGTCTCACTGCCTGGGCCAAGGGCATTTTGCATGGCTGGCTAAAAGGGATTCTGCCTGACTACAGTTTAGACTTCATTGCCTGGATCTTGGTGGTCACGTCAGGTCTTCTGTCTCAATCTTGTACGGCCAGGGTGCAACTTGGGTTGGCCCTCAGATATTCTCAGAAGTTGACCCTCATATCACTGTTTATCATTGTAAATAGAAATGTTACATTCAAGACCATAATTTGTTATAATATTTTTAAATCATTTTAAATTGCTATGGTTTTACCTGCTTTATTTGTCACACGTTTAATGTCCCAGTTAGTTAGGCTGGGAGAGATCTGAATTGTTATTTGGCAGAACTGCTTTATGCATGATGTGTGCATGTGCGTAACCCCAGTGGACCCTGGGGTTCACATCCTGGCTGTGTTCCGTCCATCATCCCACCTTCTGGCTGCAGCAGTGAACCTCAAAAACACAGTCAGAGTGTGTTAGTATGTTTGAAGGGTTCAGAACTGAAAAGGGAGAAGTGCCTATGTAACACATCCTGAAGTTGTGGCTCTGCTAGGGATCATGGGACAGGTAATAATTTGCTATGATTAAAAAAAAAACAAAAAAAACGTCTGGGTGTTTGTCACGTTTGGATTTTGTTAATGTTCTTTATTATTAAGGAGTCTGGATAAAGTCAAACTAGATTATTTAGTCAGTAACCCTTACCTGGGAAGTCATCTTTAACCTGTACAGTAAAATTACACCTTTTATTTATTTGGACTTGTCTATGTTTTTGAACATTGGGCTGGTAACAGTTTCCTAAGGTTTGTATATTTCAATGCTTGTGGTAACATGGAAGGTCCTTTTAAAGCTTGAGATTTTTCTGATGGATAAAATATACCTGAAACCTTTAAGGAAATCTTAAAACCAACCTCTATAAGAGAATCCGAAATGTGTCCAGCTTACCAGAGCTTTGCATCAACAACCTGCCTTGGTAAAACCTCAAGGCCTTCAAAAAAATCACTGTGTACTTTCCCTTATATACCACTGCCAGTACTAACTGAATGCCAGGTGGAAGACAGCGTGTCTCTTTCTGCACTGTGGAAGTGAGACTTTTTTTTTCTTTGTCTTTGTTTTGTCACGCCACCCTCTCATGACGTTCAGCCCTGCAGTGTCAGAGACGTCGCTGGGCTCTCTGAACACATCTCTTGCGTCCTTTCAGACTGCACCAATTACAGTATGACGTGAGAGAGTAAACTGCTTTCGGTAAAAGCCCCGCTGGCCTGCTGACCGCAATTTAATACAATTAAACATGTCCCAGTGCCGTAGCTTCTCCTCCGTGATTTGCTGAACGGGAGCAGATGTCAAGCCAAAATGGTGGAAAGATCTAGCATGTTCCTGGAGACAAGACAGGAGGTTTTTTGAAGACCTTGAAGTCACAGAGGCTATTTGTTGTTGGAAAGCCGCGTTGTTGGTTAGAAGGTGCGTTTGTTAAACTGGTTTAAAGAGAGGTCAGTCTCGCACCGGCTCTGCCCCCGATGCCCCTCTCACTGACCGTCTGATGCAAATTCCAGGCATAAACGGGTTACTTTGTGCAAGCATCCCTGTCATTGGCACTGGTTGGCAGGTGTCTGTCACAGGAGATACACATCAGGGGTATTTTTGGAGGTAGTACAAATCTGCGGACTCAAGAAGATCCAAAAATCTCATCATAGACTAATGGCTCCCAGTTCTTCCACTGCTGGTGGGTCTCTGCCTCACTTCATCCCTCTTTGACTCAGCAAAAATATTCTACCCAGCACTAATAAATCTAGAGGGAAATGTAGTTTATTACTAAGTTTGGCAAAAGCAATTATTCATCTCTAAGAACTCATAAAGTATTGCAATCTATTATCGTGAGTTTCAGAATGTCAATGGTCACACAAGGACAGTAGAGAACCTTATTGCCTGTCAATAGCATATATCAACCCAAGCTCAATGTAGATGGACTAGGAAGCAATAGATAAAGGACTCATCTAGCATTTTAAGGGGGGGGCTTATCATCGGCCTGCTTAATTACATTAATCATATATCAACATGCCACTCTGCATCAATTAATCATTATAAATCCTGATTAGCTCAAAGTAATTACTGAAAGATAACAGAGAGAGAGAGCAGCTAAGAATGAAGTTAATTATTATAACCCCCTCTCCCCCAGCTCCCAAACCTCTGTGTGTGTGTGTGTGTGTGTGTGTGTGCGTGTGTGTGTGTGCGTGTGTGTGTGTGTGTGTGTGTGTGTGTGTGTGTTTTAGAGATCTTGAGCAGGTTATTTGGATCAAAGTTTTTGCTGGGTAAAAGGGGCAGCATCCTATTATAATGAGATTAAATAAATGAAATGAAGGGTAATAATCTAATGATTTTCAAGAGAACCATGGTCTAAGGATTATCAAATTAGGACTCCAGTGCTTGTTGACATTCAAGATTTGCCTTTTGGAGACGTCACAGAATGAGAACGGTTTACCAGCAGGGCCATTCAGGGGATCAGAGAGGGTGGAAGCTTTTGCAGAATCTGACTGACGCTTGTATATGAAGAGACTTACAACTGTGCCTAGATACAACTTGAGTAATTGAGGGTTGATGAGGGGCCCAATAGTGGCAGCTTGGTAGAGGTTACTATGGTTACTAGTCAAGTGCCTTAACCACTGAGCTGCCACTGCCCTTGCTGTGTGTATGTGAGAAGACTCTTGGCAGAAGGAGACATGGTGAAATTCCGTGCAGCAGCTCTGAGAGATGAAGATCAGCTCACACTGTACTGGAGCTCTAGTGTGACCTCGAATATGTGTGCCTAGTGCCCTAAAATCAAACCTAAATCCAATTTCATTTCACCAAAAAAAAACCCCAAAAATTACAATTGCAGTGTTGTTTAGCAACAAGGATGAAATTAAGCAATAGGGTCTTTAAGACTGTGATGTACTGATGTGGCTCTGGAGTGACTTCCCTAAAGGTTTTGGCACCTCAGCAGTAAAATGTACTTCCAGGAGAGGAGATGTTATGGCTTTAGTAACAAGCAGTAACTCAGCAGTAATGTACTTCCAGATGGAGAGGAGAAGCCTTTTGTTAGGGCTTTAGTAACCGTCCAGGCAAAAACACCAAGAACACAGCCACCCTCAACTTTTAATAAGGAAGTCAGGCCCCTTCTATGAAATAAGTGGGATGACTGTGATGGCCACAACCCTAAGGAGTGCAAGGGAAAGACAAAGAGAAGAGCAGAGAGATAGAGAGGGAGAGAGAGAGGGAGAGAGAAAGAGGGAGAGAGGGAGAGAGAAAGATAGATAGATAGAGAGGGAGAGAAAGAAAGAGATGGAGAGAGAAAGAGAGACAGATAGAGAGAGACGCCCCCCTCGGGCAGATTTCAGAAGAAAGCTGCACTCCGATTCTCATGACATGCCTCTGCTCTACTTTGCCCATCTAAGAGTCAGCGCTAACTGTCAGCCATGTCTGCCTCTGTTCCCTCCTCCTCATCCTTTCTGCTGGGTTACACAAGCAGAATAGTTCCTTTTTTCCTCTTTCTACGATCATGGTAGTCAGGCAGTTAGTATAAAACTCTCATCCTTTACTTTTTCTAGAAAGTCAGAATGGTGGATTTCACGGCAGTTGTTTATGTGATGTATGTGTTACATGTTGTTTATGTGATGTATGTGTTACATGTTGTTTATGTGATGTATGTGTTACATGTTGTTTATGTGATGTATGTGTT
>JAOXYF010000018.1:4943666-4955485 GCA_028565775.1 Sternarchorhynchus goeldii | reverse complement strand
AGGGTTTTTGTAAAGGTGTAAAAGTCCATGTCCAATAACTAGAAGAAGGTCCTGCCGTGATTATGTGCCAACTCACTGATTTCACATAATAATTCTACATGCTGACTCGAGCTAATTAGCAAAGCCAGGGAGTCTGTTCTCAAAGTAGGAGTGGAGAAGTGCGGCCCCGTACCAGCCCCGCGTGTCCCGGCCCTGCTGGACCTCTGGAGCTGGAGCTGCTGCGTGCTCGGGGCAGTGGGCACGGTGAGTATTGATTACTCCCGTCTCCCCTGCTGCTGCCTCCGAGCTGCACCCAGCGTGCCGCCGGCGGTTATTAACGAACCCTGCGGGAAGCGAGCGAGCACGTCCGAATCGCTGCTCCAGCCCGTCTCTTTAATGTGTTGATGCACTGCAACACGTGTGTAGAGCAGCTCTGAAGTGTGTGTGGAGACCTTGCGTTAGGAGCATGCCATGGCAGGAAAAGGACGAGAGGAGTGTGAGGGCAGAGGACAGGGAGGCTGCTGGGTTGTGGGCCGGTGGAAGGACTAGTGCTGGGCCAGGCTCCAACCAACCCTCGCACCCGCAGCTCTATCTCCCTCTCCTGGGCATAGCCTGGCTGCCCGCCCCACCATCTCTGCTTCTTTATTGATAGAATGTGGCTCCCAGGCCGCACTCACTTTGCCTAATGATGCTGTCAGAGAAGAATGTGCTCCCGAGAAGCTACTGGGCCTCCACATCGCACGCAACCCTGCCACAACCCTACTACAACCCTGCCACAGACGCTTTCATGTGCCTCTTTATATCCCTACACTTTTGTTGTCGTTGTTCGGCTGGTTTTTGTTTGTGTTGTTAGGCTGGTTTTGGTCCATGTACGCAGAACTGCAAAACTTTTAGTGCCAAAGGTGGATGGTACGCTTCCATGTGAGAATCTCAAGACTCAAACAAGACTCTCAAGAGAATCTCAAGACTTTTTTTCCTTTGCACTTTAAACTTTAAATTGAAGGATCAGATTATAATCTATGATCAGATTATAATCTATGATCCAGATTCTGGCCTGATGCTCCTAATTGTGCTGTTTCTGTTGAAAGGAATCCAGTGATGCTGGATTATGATGGATTAAGTCAATAAAACCTTCTTCATGTGTTTTCACTTCTCATGTTGTCCTGTAACATTTCCTAAACTGAAGGACACCCCCCCTCCCCCCACCCACTTCCACTTCGTCCCCATAAACCATAGTGTTTGCATTCCTGAGGTCTTGTCAGGGTGAGGCTTGATCGGGGAGCGAGAGGACCATGGAGGAGGGGGTTTGGTCTCCTCGCCCCGGGCTTTTCCTGGGCTGTGTCTGCAGCCACACGTTGGCGGTGTTTCCGGAGTGTGTGGCGGGAACTGGGAGCAAGACGCTCCATGGCCCCCGCATGATGCCCCTCGCGTGCCAGCTTCCTTCCACTGGATGTTCCCACGTACTCCTGGGCTGGTTTGTTTATTGGTGAATCACATTGCTGAGGTCTCCCAGGCCTGCCGCACATAGATGCACAAAGTCAGCCCTGATACTCCTGGAATCCCACTCCAGCTTCCTTTTATTAAGGAGACATGAACCTAGTGAATAACAGTGAGGCCAGAAGCACCTCGTTTAGATGTTTATAGCAAGGTCTTAGAACATGTAGGATATATTCAGCTTTTTTGCACCTCGTAGAAATGCTAATGTGCAAATGAGAGGTTTACTGTTAAGATCTTTTAAGTAAAGCTTTACAATCACTGAATGTGTTCATCTAAGATGTTTAATTATTTGTTTGATTCACTGAAATAACTGTGGATAAAAGAGGACATTATTTTTTATTAAATCAATCAGGAGTCACTGATGTCCTTAAAGACGACACTGATGACCCAGAAAAGCCTCCTGAGGCCGTGATGAAAGGTCAGTGCATGCAGTGGTAACACTGGCCAACAGGGCCCTGAACCAACAGGATCGGCCCATTTCATCCCCGACAAGACCTGTGGCCTGGCCACCCGCCTAATCTGATTAAAACATAATGAACAATTATACTAATCCCCAACGAACCCTCTCTTAATGAGGCCACCTGAACCAAGGTAATGAAGCTGGGTCATTGATTCGTGGTGCAGCCATTCAGAGACAGTCGGGGATTTAGTGGGCAGATGCTGACCGAGCCTCAGAGTGAGGAAATGGACAGGTGATGTTGAGTGAGTGCAAGACGCTGGATAAAAGAGATTGGTGGTGAACCAAATATGGGATGAGATTGAATGGATTCAATTAAACAGTTGCAAAATATACACACACACACACACACACACACACGTTAAATAGGAGCAATATGTACTATGTAATATATGTACTATGTAATATATGTACTATGTAATATATGTACTATGCACCCAACATGCAGTTAAACTTTTTCTTCTTATCTTATTCTGTATATAATACACATATACACACACACACATATACATACACGCACACACATGCACACATATACAAACACATACACCAGCACAAATACATCAGTACACACACCAGTATACATGTGGTCTAAGGAAAACACTGCGCTTTCTCTTTCTCTTCATTTCCTTAAACACTGCACTGTCTTCTGTGCATTTGCTTTCTTCTGTCTTTTGTGGAAAATGCCCCAGCAACGAGGGAGCAATGCTCTCACTGTAGTTGGCCTCGGCAACCAGAGAGAGGAACACATCTCCCTCACACACCCGAAAACTGCCAGTCTAAGACAACTTCACAGTGCTTCCATATAATGCTGTTTGTATTACCACAGCAATTTGTGTTTGCAAGATCTGTTTACAGAGCAGGAGAGCAGACTGGCTTTATGGGCCCTGATAAGAGTTTATGGTAGCTTTCATCTCACCCAGTCAAACCCATAATAGGTGCAGTTAATGGTACGTCCATCTTTGTTCTTATGCATCTTGTTACTGTGCTCTACCAACAAGCTGCGTAAATACACACACACGGCCCTTGTGGCACAATATACACAAATACACACACACACACACACACGGCCCTTGTGGCACAATATACACAAATACACACACACACACACATGGCCCTTTTGACACAATATACACAAATACACACACACACGGCCCTTGTGGCACAATATACACAAATACACACACACACACACACACGGCCCTTTTGACACAATATACACAAATACACACACACACACACGGCCCTTGTGACACAATATACACAAATACACACACACACACACACACGGCCCTTTTGACACAATATACACAAATACACACACACACGGCCCTTGTGACTTTCTGGATAACCCGCATATCTTTATAAATAGAAAATCCTGCTGTATTCATGCATTTCTGACAAAGATATATACAAATATGGAAAGATGTACAAGTCCAGTGGGAAGGATATACTGGGTATTGAGTGAGAAAGGTGAAGTTCATCTGTAAGGTATTATATGGTGAAGCAAACCCCATAAACATCACAGCTTTGGCTCGCATGGTAACACTAACATGGTAACACTCGCATGGTAATACTCGCATGGTAACACTTGTTTACTGTTGTGGCAGTTGTGTTTCTGTACTACAAGACTAGGGAGCATGTAGATCTGTGTGCTAATGTGCACTGAAGTTAGAAACACAAACCTCTGGGGACGTTTTTAATACTGCCCACAATTTGACACTCATTCTCTAATGGAGTTGTAAATGGAGATTGATTGTATTTCAGAACATAGGTTTTCACATTTTCAAGATAAATCTTCCGAGGCCTTTTCTCTCATGTCAGGGGGTGCTAGACCTCCTCACACAAAAAAATACACGTTTCAGAGTTTGAGGACTGCATGTTTGTTCAGAGTTTGAGGACTGCATGTTTATTGTATGGTTGTCAGTTCACCAAGGATGGACAGAAGCCTGGAGTGGAGCAGGGACTCAGAAGGCCCTGGGTGAGGGTGCTGGAGGGTGCTTGACTCAGAAGGCCCTGGGTGAGCATGGGGCCCTGGGGCCCTGGGTAGCAGATCCCTCCCCAATATCTCTCACTCCATGCCAAAGTGATGGGCCAGGTCACAGCTCCTGGCAGCCTTGGGGCTCGAGTGCACCAGCAGAACACCAGCTCCTTGGAAAGTGATATGCTTGGGGTGTGTGTGTGTGTGTGTGTGTGGGTGTGTGTGTGTGTGTGTTTTAGGCAGTGGATCCTATTGCATGGCCTCTGTCCCAGCCTCTCATGCTGTCCCACCCCCTGACTGAGTTCTGTGACTCCCTCAGTATGCCTGTCCTGTCGTCCCTCTCTCTCTTTCTCTCTCTCTCTCTCTCTCTCTCATTCCCTCTCTCCAGGGGATCGGAGCAGATACTGACAGAGCTCTTAGCTTGATAAAGGGCTTGTATTGATCTCTTCACCTTTGCTACACATCAATACCATCCACAACTCTGGGAGATAAAAAATTACACTGCTTTTATTTTAATAAGTTCTCGCATGGGTTCTCGCAGAGCTTATCTCAACACCATAGGTTTTCATACTAACTTTCCTTAGCTCAACACCTCTGCTTGGTATTAACTGTGGTGTTGTAGAACGCTTGGTTAGTATTGAACTATAAGTAAGGAAAACAGATTTGTCTCGCCTGAACTGAATCTCTACTCTGTTGTGTTGTCCCCCCCTAGCAACTATAGAACTTCTACGTTTATGACACTAGAGTTCCTGAGGTCAGAGGGCAGAAAGCTCGGCTACAGCCTGTCGTCCCAGGCCAATAGCAAACAAACTGCAGTGTAGCCAATTAAGCAGCAGAATGTGTATTTAGTGTATTTTGTCAGGGTCTTATCCTGTGCAGTATAAATCCCTCAAACAAAAGGGTGCAGTGTTGAGCAGCGTCCACAGGATTAGCAACACAACTCGTACTGCCTCAGTTTACCACAGTGGAGAGGGGTGAAGAGCCTCTTCACTCTCTGATGATAAGAGAATTTCACTCGTTCTTCAAGTTCTTGTTTATGGGATTTTTGAAAGCATTTGGATATTTGAGCATTATATATACATATATATATATATATATATGTATACATTTGCATGGAGTGACCTTTTCAAAAATGTGTGTGTGATGAGCCAGGCTTACTCTCGATGTACATGTTTAATCTATATAACCCAAGTCCAGGGTTTTTTTGTCTAGTTCGAATCAGAGCCACACAGAGGCCCAGGTGAACTCTTGTTCTAACTCACGGAGGTTTGGTTCTGGTGGGGTTTTGCCCTTAGTGGTGGTGTGGTGTAGGCCTCAGTCTCTATTCTGGATTAAGAATGCTCAAGCATGAGTTTGCCTTTCTAAATTATATACAAGTAGTTTTGTGGGAAATCCAAGCTTCCACTTAAAGAGATTGTCCTCTCTCTGAACCAGGCGGGAAGGAAAACCCCCATGTGTTTTGGACTTAATTCCTGCGTCTTCAGCAAAGGATCTGACTCATGTGGGAAACAAAGTCACCAGATTGCAATTGTGTTCTTTTGAAATACCTTGCAGTCCTCAGGTAATTGTACAGTGACACTTTTTGTTCTCTCTGTACTTTGTATACAGAGAATTTGAAACAATTTCCTCCTCCCCCAGCCCTCTCCTCCATCTCCTCATCCCCCAGACCTCTCCTCTCTGTCCTCCTCCCCCAGACCTCTCCTCCCTGTCCTCATCCCCCAGACCTCTCCTCTCTGTCCTCCTCCCCCAGACCTCTCCTCCATCTCCTCCTCCCCCAGACCTCTCCTCTCTCTGTCCTCCTCCCCCAGACCTCTCCTCTCTGTCCTCCTCCCCCAGACCTCTCCTCTCTGTCCTCCTCCCCCAGCCCTGTCGTCCTTCCCCAGCCCTATCCTCCCTCTCCTCATCCCCCACTTCATCCGTGCCATTTCAGGAAGTCACAAGTAGTTGGACAATAGGCTGTTTAATTGTTTCTTGATGTATGTATCACTGCATCAGTACAAACTAACTTAATTAATTAATTGATTAATACATTCATTAATTAAGTACTGGTGCAATGACACATATGTGGCCAATTAAGAATTAAACAAATATGGTCAGGTCTATAATCTGACCTGTCTTTGAGGTTAAGTGGTGAGGTCATAGACCAGGCCTGAACCCAGTCAGTCCACATTTCACTTATTGAAGACAAGCCTAGTAGTACAGAGCAGAGATGCAAACAGGCCTGGCATCTCCAAAAGCTCATATGTGTGGGTCTAACACTTCATTCATCGGTTTCAGTGGATTTGCCAGTAACTTTGTTCAAGATTAGGTTGATTTGTCCAGTTGTTTAGGGGGCAGCGATATATCAAAGGACTATGATTGCTCTATAGTTCACCAGATGAGGATGTTGAAGCTGACCTGCACTTCAACCTTATAGTTATGGCTTCTGAAGGGTCAGAGTATAGAGCTTCTCCCAACAAGGATCATGTTCCTGTTCAGTTATGTACAAACTGCACTGTGCTCAGAAAAAAATGCAAGTTCATAGGAATATAAAACTAGATTTCTTGCTGAAGTTTCTAATTTCTGTCTCTTAACTAGACTGTACACTGTGGTCAATGCACCACAATACCAGTGTTATATAGGACAGAAATAAGGCATATCTTGCGTGGTGCACCTTTCAGTGTCCGTGTGAGATATGAATACTCAGCATGTCTTTGATAAACTGCAAAGACAAGTCTTACTGTTGGGGTAAATGTGTGGGTTTGCCTTCACCGCGGGGGTGCAGACATGGGCTGTGACTTTTTTGACATCCCCTGAAGCGTTACACCTTAGACGTGCTGAAGATGAGCATGTTCTAGAAATACTTCATTACGTCTTCAGCTCTATTAATCTACACTCTTAATCTGCTCTGATCTTCCCTCTTATCCTGTAGTCTGTTGTAATCCACAGTAACTCTATACCTAATCTACCTACTCATTCCTTCTGTGAAATGTTCTGCACCATTTCTAAACGCTGCACTGGTCACAATCGTACTTTTGCGGTAAGAAGCTCTTTACATCTTGCACTCTTTTACAAAAGACCCTCGTGTTGTTTCAAGTGTGTGAGAGCAGAATGGTGCTTCCTCATTACACCCTCTAACTGCGTCCTGTTCTCGTGAGTCTGGAGGATCTGTTGGTACCACGTTCACGCTCATTCAAGCACATTATGAAGATGTTTGAAAGGGTTGTGGTCTTAGCTTTGAGCTAATGGTCAGTGCATTATGTTGACTGCATAGACCCACAATGGCACTTTTCATCAGGGCCAATAAACCCATAAAGTTATTTATTAATAGCTTAAACAAAAAGATTTTTTTCAGAATAGGGTTTTTCCCGTTAATGTTACAGCTTCACTATTAGGTCTGGATTTTGCAACTGAACTTCAAATGACTAACTAACTCTTGCTGACATTATTTAGCTTTTCTCCACACCATAGTGGCCATCTCCTGCAGACAGGTTGATAATATACTGCTCACTGGAGTGTTCTGTGGTTCTGTGTAGCCATGGACTCTCAGGTTGGGAGATCCAGGAGATCAGACCTTGAAGCCCAGTGTGCCTTGTTGCCCCCAGTCTCAGCCTGGGAACAAGGTTCTCTTCTCTTCTTTTTATCCAGTCAGGAGCAGAACCCAAGCAGAGACCTCCTTTAAGACAGTACCACCCACCACCTTGATGGCTCTGCTCCAGACATTTGGCTGTCTCTGTCTGTTTCCTGTGAGCCGTAGGATCAGGATGTGAATGGTGCTCTGTGCCCATTGACTTGGATTCGGCACCACTCAGCTGTCGGAGACCTGTTCAGGGAGCACAAAAACAGAGAAGAACAAAAGCTCTGCAACATTTGGAGATCCTTTGATTTATCCTGTCCTCTTTTGTTGCTTTTAAGATACTGTAGACTATGCTGGGTTATTCAAAAGGTCAAGTTGACCTACCTAGTAATTTTCCTTTGAAACAGAGAACAGAGTATGTCTTTTAGGCCATCAAGGCTCTTAGCAAAGGCTAGTCAGGCAACTTAAATGCCAGGGTCTAATTCTCCTGTATAAAGGGAGTTTAGGAAAATTTGCCAGTTACGTAAGAATCCCTGTTTTATCCTGAGGGAGCTAAAGGAGAGCGAGACACGAGTCCTGCAGCTTCTGCCTGCATGATACAACATGAGCAGGTTAAGGGATCGACTGGATCAGTGTCTTCTGGTGAACCAAGCCACACCTCCACATCTCCAGATCCAGGCAAGTGCTTAGCACCAGGTTTTCATCCGCAAACACAGGGGCTGCCGTTGTGTGACCATATGATTAGCACATGAGGTAGACACAAATCTTCCCCATAATGCTTTTCAGTCTGTTGGCTCTGGTTAAGATGCTCCTTTTTTGAGTGAAGAAAGACAGCAGGCACTCTGATGTGCACTCTGTTTGTTGTCATGTGGACACATGTAACTCTCACTCTTAGCCTAGTCCAGGGTCTTCAGCAGGAGAAGACCATCCGTGGAACTCTGGAACTGCTGCACATCTCCTGTCTTCACTCTGCCAAGACTTGAGCACCATGCTGTGAGCACTATGTCTGTGTGTGTGTGTGTGTGTGTGTGTGTGTGTGTGTGTGAGAGAGAGAGAGAGCGTGTGTGTGTTTTTGTGTCTGTGTGTATGTGCGTGCGTGAGTGTATGCATGTGTGTGTGCCTGTGTGTGTGGGTGTGTGTTTCTGTGTGGGTGTGGGTGTGTGCATGACCGCTGCAGACAGGAGATATTGGTGTGTAAGAAATCAATGTTGTATTTTAATTTTGATGTCAGTCATGCCTCACTTTGACCTCCAGGCCCGAACGCTACAATTCTTTCCTTCTCCCTCCTATTGGACAACATAATTTGAAATGGGTCTCAATGGAAATCTCCCATTGATCTGACCTGTCATGAATGTGACTCTACTGTAAATGGATACAGTGTTTCTGGAGCAACAATAAAGTTCTCTCATGTTATATTACATTGTGTATAGGAAGCCCAGCTCCTTCTGCTCCACTGTTATGGTTTTGCTAAGGATTAGGGTGGAGGATATGTGTAAATTGACCCATCTAGATGTAAAGGATATACATTTTAAAATGTTCCTCGTGCTTTACCCAAGGGAGAGACTTTGAAGAGGGTTGTACATGGCAGCAAATGCACATTTGTTGTCAGTGTTGGGCAGCTCTTACTAAGCTTGTGCAACTAATGGGGGGATTTATGTCATGTTGAGTAAGACATATAAGACAAGAGTTTTGGGTATGTGAGAGAGAGAGAGAGAGAGAGAGAGAGAGAGAGAGAGAGACCTGGCTGAGTAAGCTATGTATGAAGTGCGGGTGGTAGATGTGGGGGAGAAAAGCAGAACAGTTGGAAATGAAGGTTCCTCTGCACATTGTGAGTGTATAACAGAAGAGATGCATCATAGTCCTGCCATAATGAACCTTTGCTGTCCTGACCTGAAGGAGCTGGCCAGTCCCAGTCCTTTTGGTCTCCTTTACTGAGTAAGATTCATTTGCAGCCACAGAGAGCCAGTTCCAGGTTAGTCTTCACTATAACCCAGTTGTGATGGTTGGACGTCCTTCTGAAAGAGGCCCTAGTCTTGTTCCTCTCGTCTTTCTACACCGTGATGCTGTTAAAGGCTGAGTATAAGGGTTATGGAAGTTTATGGAGGGCAGTTCTTTGTCGCTGAAAAGCATCAATTTTAATTGGAGCCTGACAAGAAGTTGACAGTGCCTGGAAAAAATAAAGATTAAAACCCATCTTCAGTGGCCTGATTTTTTTTTTTTTTTTTTACCCCAGGAGTTCACTCGAACAAATATACGCAGAAAAACATACACACACTCACACAGAGAGGGAGAGAGAGGGCTGGCTGTGCTGTGAGATTGCTCATTTTATAATGGTATTGATCCAAAATCACAGAAGTGCCTTTCACACATTAGGTAACCAGGGAGATAAGAGCTTAACATTTAAATGTTGAAGCAGTGATTTCTACATGCAACACAAGACAAGGAAGATGAGACAGTTCTTAGTGGTTTCTAGTTGCTTTAACTAAATTCTTCATAAAATAGAGAGTAAAATACACTGGGTTGTATGTAAAACTTATTGAGTCTTTGGAATAAAACTCTTAACTGATGTACGCTGGATATAATAACCAAGGTGTCCACAGAACTTGGATGAACCTAAATCAAGCAGAGGCTTTTATGTTAATGCCCTACGACACCATCATCTACTACATCAGTGAGTCTGAGCAGAGGGAAGAAGTTCTTTGTCCTCTTCTGGTCCCTTGTGTTTGTCCTCTTCGGTCTGTCCTTTGTCTGTTGAGATTAAGGTAACAGGCGTGTGTGTGCTCCTCAGGCAGCTGCTGTACAGGGCCATTATCTTGTGAAACGTGTCCTAGATCTGATCAACGTATGATTTTTTGCTCCACAGCAGAGACATGCTTCACAAATCAAGAATGTTCTGGTGTTTTTCTTCGACCAACATATTTCACTGTCACTGACACATTCACACCCATTGTGATAGAGGCTTTTTAACTGGAATAATTCTCTCTCTCTCTCTCTCTCTCTCTCTCTCTCTCGTGCGTTTCCTCTCCTCTGCTGTTATCCTTTGTTCTCTTTCTTTTTCCTCAAACACCGACAGTTTTATCAAGGGGCTGCAATATGGCGAGTATAATCAGTTCGACACGTGAAAGGCCTTATGACTGAAACAAGCACTTTCCAGCGCCGTTCAAGCAGGCCCAGTCGGATTTGCATTATTGACCTCGTGTATCTTCTGCGAGGGTTCCAGCGTGTGTTTGATTGGCCGGATTACTGTAGCCATTACAGAGAAAATGGCTCTGTCCATCAGCAGGTCGAGTGGTGTATCACGCAGCCTTGTGCCGCTTGGGAGATTTGACTGGTTCTCATGACTGACGGGACTGGTGGGTTCATGTCTCCCCTCAGTGAGAAACGGGATTTTCACAAAGGCGTGAAATCGTCAGTGCTCTCAGCTCGCTTTAGGATCTCCTGGATGATTGTTTAGCGGATTCCCCCACCTCCCCTCGCCTGTTCTGATGGGGGCAAAATGGGGACATCATCTCACTGCTTTGTTCCCAGCTGCAGAATGGAGAGATGTGAGGGATGAGACAGAGATGGGCTTTTGGAGGGGGCAGGAGTGGTGGGTGGAGAAGGTAAAATGAGGCCAGTGGAGGCCTTGAGATGTGAGAACACAGGGGATGATGAAGGCTTTACATCAAGAGCTGACCCAATCAGAGTCTGTCTTTCATGGACACTGGGTCTTATCAACCCTACAATAGCTTGTTAACCACTGGGGGAGATAGTAAGAATGTGGGTTGATGCATTTTGTTACCGAAGAGGTGATTTGTATTTGTTATCATATGGCCAGCCTGTGTTTGACAGCATCATCTATTGGTCCCATCTGCGAGGTCTCCCCCTCTATTGCATGCTTGAATACAGTGTTCTTATACATAAAGATGTCCCCCTACATGGATATGGTCAACCATCTTCCGTTTAAGGTAATGTGTTATAGAGCTTTTTGTATTCTCCAGGAAACTATATAGGCTGCTGAGAGATACTACCTCATCATTGGCCAGTCACCTCAAGATTTTCCATAAAGCCATTGTATTGCAGTTTTAAGGTCCATTTTATTGCAGTTTTAAGGTCCATTGGCTGCCAGCAGTGATGAAGACGTATCTTCACTACTACAGGTAAAGGTATCATCAAAGGATGAGCAGCTGCAGTGTTTCACTGAGGCTTTCTCCCATTCCCTCTGCCCCTGATGAGCCTCTCCATTTGCCTCCTGTCTGGCTGCCACGCCATTGGTGGCCTAGGATCCCAGAGATCGGGGGGGGGGGGGGGGGGGGGGGGGGGGGGGGGGGGGGGGGGGGGGGGGGGGGGGGGGGGGGGGGGGGGGGGGG
>JAOXYF010000018.1:4924058-4940028 GCA_028565775.1 Sternarchorhynchus goeldii | reverse complement strand
CCTTCCCTTCCTCCCTCTTTTTGTTTTCCTACCTCATTTACTCTTTTACTCCCTTCCTACCCTTTGTTCCCATTTTTATTTCATCCCTACATTATTCTTTCCATTCCTCCCTCTTTCCTAGTCTACTTCAAAGATTCCCTTTTCTTGTTTCTGTACCCAAAATCCTGCTTCTGTGATTCTATCACAATTTTCTGACATTGCTGCCAGTATCAAATCGCAGACATAAACCTGTAAAATAATGTTATTCTAATTGAAATATTTTCTATTATCTGAACTACTGATGCTTGTGGATTCTTGTTCCATATTCTGATTCCCAGTCACCTGCCACTGCAGTGAGTTGCACTAATCTGTTCCCAGCTGGGCATGCAGTAGTGTGAGGTGTGAATGTGATTGGCTCAGGCTGTTGAGGTGAGGGGAGTGGGCTTGGCTTGCTTGGCTATAACCCCGCCTCCCTCTCAGGTGTTCTGGTCTGACTAGCACACTACACCCCATAAAAAGCAGTCAGGCTGGTCTTAGGTGTGCTGAAACCTCCAGCCTGTGAAACAGGGGAAGTTCCTCAAGGAACAGATGTGAAGCACTCAGCATCAGGCAACAGAGGAAGTTAAATATTCTTACAGCTGCATCTATTAGCTCAACCCATAAACCCACAGATATGAGGAAAGGTGGCTGCTATAACAATACACACTATTAAAATTACAATTACTACAATGACGGAGACTTGGTTTGTATAGACTCCATATGTACTTCATCCTGCCTGAACGACTACAGACCCTCTCTAATCACACAGTCCATGCTAAAAAGCATTAGCTCATTTTATCTTTGTAGAGATCGACAAGAAGTCCCTGCAGCCCTCAAGTACTCTCTGTCTATCTGTCTCTCTCTCTCTCTCTCTCTATACCTCTCTCGCTCCTCTTGCAATAGTGCTGGCCATTCGTCTTCATCAGACAGTAGATGTGACATGCCAGCACCCTGAATAATTGACGATGCGCTCTAATGATTGGCCGCTCGGTTAACAAAGACGAGAGGGCGGTGGGTCAATGTGAGTGCTGGTGTCGGTTGTCATGCTCTGAGGTGATGTCATCGCCTTAGACGCTCTCCCCCGTAACCCTCCAAAGAGAGAGGGCAAGCATGAAGATTTTGCTTGTCACAATACATACACATTCATATAGCAACATGCATTTGAATCAAATGTGAGATATCTGGTGTACCAGTGAAAGATATGTTTAAAGCTATTTCAACCTGGAGGCTATACATCATTATAAAAAGACAAACAACCCTACTGGAGATTTTTCCATAAGAGAGATCCAGGCCATTATATTCTTGACCTTTCAATCCAAAAACAATTTTTATGGGGAAAGTTGTACTTTAAGGGTCCTTCATTAATCAAATTTCTTATAAGGCAGAACCATTAGCAGATTGCAGCCAGGCCATCCTCTCCACCGTCACGTTGCTCTGCACTAAATTTGATGATATGCCCGTGTTAGACAAGCTGCGAAAGGCAAATTCACCACATTTAAATCAGTTTGATTTTCCTATGGCTGGCTTAGGAGAAGCTGTGGTGTCCTTTCACCACTGTATCTCTGCGTGGTCAGGTGCACCACTGTGTATCTGCGTGGTCAGGTGCACCACTGTGTATCTGCGTGGTCAGGTGCACCACAGTATCTCTCTGTGGTCAGGTGCACCACTGTATCTCTGCATGGTCAGGTGCACCACTGTATCTCTCTGTGGTCAGGTGCACCACTGTATCTCTCTGTGGTCAGGTGCACCACTGTATCTCTGCGTAGTCAGGTGCACCACAGTATCTCTCTGTGGTCAGGTGCACCACTGTATCTCTCTGTAGTCAGGTGCACCACTGTATCTCTCTGTGGTCAGGTGCACCACTGTATCTCTGCGTGGTCAGGTATACCACTGCGTATGCAAATCCGCAGCCTTGTCTCTGTTTGAGTGTCCATTCCTGTCCTTCGAGGGACGGGTGGGTGGGACCTGTTGCCATTGGCGTTTGCAGGGCTCTGTGTTTTTGATTTATTCTGGTCTTCTTTTTTTGTCTGCACTAACTCTGTCTCAAGATCACAAGCAGAACACACCTTTGCTTTCCTTGAGCATGAGACTGTCACTACCATCGTGTGTTTGAGCAGTTAGTCCATCTGGTTATACCAGTTATACCAGTTAGTCCATCTGGTTATACCAGTTATATCAGTTAGTCCATCTGGTTATACCAGTTATACCAGTTAGTCCATCTGGTTATACCAGTTATATCAGTTAGTCCCTCTGGTTATACCAGTTATACCAGTTAGTCACTCTGGTTATACCAGTTAATCAATCTGGTTATACCAGCAGACATCAGGACTCCCTTCTTCTAGTAAAAGAGCAGACCAGTGCCTGATTAGTAGTTACCATTACTACCATACCTACACCTTTTTAAATTATTTTTTTTTTTAAAAAGATTTGTTTGACCTAGTTTTAATTAATATACACACATTAAGAAGTATGAGATTAACAGGTGAATATTTCCTGAATACCTTTTTCTTTACAAATAGATTATTATTATTATTATTATTATTATTAGATTTTTTTCTTTACAAATAGATTATTTGTTACTTATGCTGACTACATGTACAATTTTTTTTCTTCTAAAAGCACTGTAGCTGTGTGTTGTTTCTTTCTATATAACATGCGTATGCAGTGTTCTTGCCTCAGGCCATTCATGCAGGACAGTGAGTGCTGGCTGGCCTCAGACGTGGCCCTTCTACTCAGTGCAGCATGACTTGTGAGAAATATTTTGCTGATTCCTTTTTATCTCAGACCCTAGCTTGTCGGAATGATGTTCCAGTGTTCAATTAGCCATTTTCTCCACTCTCAGGAGTTTACTCTCCTGAGGTTAACCCTTTTCTTCTCTGCTGTGGACTAGCAGTATCTAGGGAGGGAGGGAGGTTTGCCTGTGCTTCTCCACTCTGTAAAGGATTATTCTCTCTTGTGATATTCTCCCTGCACCTTCCTCATCATCACTCTTCCTCACACCATTTGACCTCAGGGTCTGTTGTCAGTGATCCTTTGAGAAACAATATGTGGGTGTTGACTAAACTTCACATATTATGCGTTGGAAACCTCTAGGACAAAAGACTTTCTTCCTGTCTTCAGCTTTTTGTGTTCATGTTGTTCCTTGAATACGAAGTTCTCTGACATTGTTCATTAGGGTTTTCCCATTTCTTTAGTTTAATATGTAATTTGGCAGGTCATATTTGCCATGTGAGTCCAGTAACTTCTTAAATTACTTTGGTCGTAACATTTCTTACGTTTCTTATTCTGTTTTTCCAAGCGCAATGGGTGATGAGTCAGAGAGCTTGAGTCCAGGGAATAACAGCAGCTTGTAGCCAGGAAAACAGAGGCAGCTGGCTTTAGTAAGCATTTACTTAAATGACATCCTCTCATTTGTAAAACTGTAATTTCCTCTTGATCACGCTTTGGCAGGGCCTTTGAAACAGGCCTTCTCACTAATACTTGCAGGCAGTATTTTGTGTACATCATATGTTCTTTGGCTCCTGCTCTGCTGCAGTTCACAGATCCATATCAGGGTGGCTATTTTTCTTCTTTTTTCTTACTGAACCCCAGTTAAAACAAAAACAAATATATTGTGAGTGTTTGAAATGGGCAAATGTGCATAATTATCAACTGTACGATTGTTCTTGATAGTGTGTATATGTGTGTGTGTGTGTGTGTGTGTGTGTGTGAGAGAGAGAGAGAGAGAGAGAGACATGCATTACACTCTGACTTGTCTTAATGGATATACAGAAATCCACCTTTATCCACCTCTTCAAACTCGCATCTCCTGAATGGTGGTTACACAGTGGCTGTTTGCCCCCTCACTGCTCTCTCTACAGCCACAGCACCCTCTACAGGCAGGGGTTGGCTCAGCTGGGACATGGACAAAAGCTTCTAGCTCAGGTTTCTAGAGGGACTGCATGTCACTGGCCTGCCACTCTGGACAAGTATGGAACCTGATTCAGGATGTCAATGTTGCTGTGATGAACAGTATCACTAGACGTTTTTCTCTTTCCACACCTCTAAAACTGCCCTAACCAAGTCATTTGTAGGTACTGTTTGTTGGAAAAAGATTTGCAAAAACGTTTTAAAGTTCTAAAACAAAAAGTAGCAGAAAAGTGCGTAAGAGTTTAGACACAGTCCTTAAGCGGGATGCATATTTGCATTTTGGACCCTCTATTTTATGTAATGTTTAAGAGTTGCATTTTTAAAACTGACCATAATATACTATATACAGTGGTGGAGGGGGTCCACCATTATGTATTTTGGCAATGAAGGGATTGACTTAAAATATGCAGTTGTAAGTTGTGATGACCTTTCATAATAAATGACCTTTAATATCACCACGTTTATCTTCACCATGTAAGTGTTAAATGAAAAATAAATTACTAAAGGAATGTAGTCAGAAGACATTACTAAGAAGGTATAAACCTTTACACTACTGATCAACACATTCGATAAGTAATGAGTAGTATGTGACTGGAGAAAGGTGAAGTGCCACCTGCACACTGGTGGATGCAGAGCAGCAGTAAAGGCCGAGGTCCACCCAGAAAGGCATGCAGGGCTGGGGCTCTTCTTCTCCACAGTGCTCGGGGAAGCAGGAGCCATTTCCATGATGCAGGGCAGTCAGAAAGCACAGCCCTGTGCTCTGCTTGATTTGTTCCCCATGTTTGTCCACTGGGGGCCTGGGGCCTGACCAAAGCAGATGTGACGCTGGTGTCTTTGAAGTCTCATACAGTTCAGCAACGTTGGGGGGGGTTCAGACATGTCGTGGTTGATGATTAAAAGGGTGGTCAGGTTACACTCACTTTGTAATTTGTACTAATTTTGTTGATGGTTTAGCCCCTCCCCCATTCCCCTCTGAATCTTTTCCAAGACTTACTGAAGGGCACTATGCAAAATTACAATATTGTCAACAGACACATGCAAAACCATTCTTAGTGACATTTAAATGATTAAACTATTGATATATATACCCCAAACCGAGTGTTACCATAAATATTCATATCTGCTTTGACCTGGTACAGTACAAGTCAACCATTGATTTATATGTTAATGTGTCACTTCCAACCATCCGAGCATTAAGTCATGCCTAAGGGCCCAGATGCCTAGATGGACTGTGGGTACTGCAACAGTCTCTGGACTGAAGGAAGTTTGTAGACCTCTTGTGTTAATTTTGTCTGATAATTGTGTGTTTTCCGCTGAGGTTTCATGCTGGGATGATCAAACTATCCGATAAAGCTCCTCTATCTCCTGCTCTTGGTTACAGTTCCACCTGGTACCTGAAGCTTGGCTTGCTCTCTGACAGACGACTGAGCCCCACTCTCACATGCGTTGCCTCTAATTCCAGAGTGGCTGACCCTCCCCCAGCTGTGGTAGCTCTTCTTGTGAACTGCCTCCAAACAGGACTAGTTTAGCAGAAGCCCTATCTCTACGTCACCATTCGGAAGAGGGTTATTCAGATTCAGGGTCAGCCATCCGAGTCGCACGCTATGAAGTGCCCCAGAAATTATGCTAAGGTTATTATGCTAAGGTTATGTTAAGGTTTACTCCATGCTGCTGCCAATCTACCTCTAGTGTCCCTAGAAGCATCAATAATTGTTTGTTTGTTTGTTTGTTTGTTTTTGTGTAAAGGCATGGTTTGTCAGAGCTGGCAGTCACTGAACACACTATGTAGAAGCACGCTGACTAGAAAGGTCAAAGGACACAGTATACCAGCCTGTCTGCGTGACCATACGAGTCAGGCAGCTGAACTGAGAGCTCCTCTGATTCTGGAACACTGGCAACATGTGATTCTGCAAGCTGACGTCACTGTCCATCCCCCACCCTCTCTCTCTCTCTCTCTCTCTCTCTCTCTCATGTGCTCTCTTCTCGCTTTCTTTCTGTCTCTCTTTCTGTCTCTTTTGAACATACACACACATTCATACGTTTAAAGTCTTAAGTCTTAGCAATTTCAGACTGTAATCCCTCCAGACTGCTGTCCTGTTCTAGTATAGGCCATATAGATATGACACATCAGTGCAGCCTCTAATCCTTTGCAGCTTGCTATTATTGAATCTATTCATAACTCACTTCCTAGAATACCCTCTTATAATAATGACAGGATTTGTCAGTATTCACTCTCAGGAAGGTGATACACATGGGGAGTAAGATGGCAAACCCTGTTCAGCCACTTATCCCACACCAGAACATCAAAATAGCTCTGCAATTTATCATCTCTCCCTAGTCTGTTAAGGTAGAACAATGGGCTTTTTACCAGGACCAGAGTAACTTAACAGCCCATTCCACATAACAGTCCTGAGATGTTGCTGTTAGTTTAACAGCCCCTATCTTATCTTGTGGCTGATATGGTACTTGTACAGTAGTGTCAATACCTCCCTAATCAGGTCTGGTGGCTGTAAATGTGAGAAGGGTGCGTGGATTTAGCTTACCGACATACTATCTGTCTGAGTCATTTAGTCTGCTCTGGCTCGGGCAGGAAAGGGTTAAAGAGTCTGTCCTTTATCTGGCGGGCTGCAGAATGCTGAGCCATGGTGCCCGGTGCCATGACAACCAGAGGGCTGTGCAGAGGGAGAGAAGGAGAGAGAAGAGGGGGTGAGTTTGGAGTAGGCATGGGTGCGGGGGAGAAAGAAAGACACAAAAGACCATAAAGGGGTAAAAAAAAAAATCAGATAAGAACTTTAGAACAGCGAAGTGGCTGAGGTAGAGGGCTGGGGAGAGGGGGGAGGGGGGATGGGGGGGTTGTGCACTATAGAGAGGAGGGTAGGTGGATGCCACCAGCTTGTTACTGAGTGTCACCAGAGTATTGCATCAGTCCAACAAGGACGCTCACATTGCAGGATGACATCACCCACCCAACCAGCTCTGAGGACGGAGGTAGAGAGTGCCTGCTACCCTACAGAGAGGGAGAGGGAGGAGAGCATGTAAGCTCACAGGGTGGGGGCGGAGTCTCTCCACCCCTCACTTTCGCAGAGTCATTAACACATTGATGTCAGGCTCCTCGGTAACACATGATTTCAGCCTGGTCATCCTGGTCTGCACACATCCTCCTGTTCTCTTCTGAATCTTGGGAACATGCCTGCATCCAGACGAATTTTTTGCCTAGTAAGGAAATTCTACGGGCACTAGGAAAATGGCGAGAGTTTTGCAGACAATATACTTAATCGTTTAAACTCGAATCCGAGTGTACATTATCCAAGACACATGACTCCCACAGCAGAGTGCAGCTGTAAGAGCCCATTAGTGTAGATCAATGGCAGGAATACCAGCCAATAGCACGTCATGCTGAAAGTGTAGCTGAAGAAGTTTGTAAGATCTGTAATGTCTGTCTTCTTTGCAATATACTTTGCCAGATAAGATGTACACAAATTGTAAGTTTCATTGTATCAGCTGTTATACTATTATTATATATTTATAATGTTTATTACCTAACTATTAATTAGTCAAATATACATATATAACATTTATTTGTTACTCAAGCAATCACAGCCTCAAGCAACAGAAGAGGATGCTTAGGGTTAGTGAGACTGGGATTGTTCTTCAGGGTTGCCATATGGTTCCCATGCAGGATTACAGCTAGTTCATGCCTCTTCAGATGCCCTCAGTTGCAGGCAGCCCAGAGGAGATTACTGCTGCCACTGTGACCTGGAGAGATGTGGTGTATGGCTTAGAGAGGCACTTTCTAATATCACATTTCCAAAGAGAGAGAGGGAGAGTGGGACAGACAGAGATAGAGAGAGCAGGCTGGCTCTGATGAGCTCAGCAAAAAAAGTGAAAAGGCGATATCTCTCACCATGTGTAATTTACAATGGAGTGAAACCAATTTCCCTTTAGCCATTTCAGCTAGAGAGCAATGGCATTACCTCTTTTAGACTTCAGAAACTTTATGAATTATGCATAAGAGATAACACTGGTTACACAACAGACAAGGTTGTGTGCATCTTTGATATTCCACTTATGTCTATGTTTAGCTATCAAACAGTGTATTCACATCTACACTAAAAGTGTACATTCCACCAGAGTTGCTAAGGTCACAGAGAAATATGACAAAGCCTAGAGCTACTGCATAATCTACATAATCAACACGAGAACAGCTCACATAAACTCTTGTCTCCCAGCAAACAGGCTGTTTTTCTACTGTTATTAAAACATCACTCACTTTACTGTCTTCGAATCAACAAGCCAACACTGTACCTTTCCAATTTTCCCCAAACATCTTTTCTGCGGTCCTTTTGAATGGATAAAGCATTGTTTAGCTTGGTCTTTTAACTAGGCAAATTACAGCCTCTCTGCTAGAGATGATTGACCTTTGAATCAAACAGCAAACTACATGCAAAAATGCAGTGTGGAATTAGAACTCCAGCTAATAAAGAATAACAACAAGGCAGCCACTTGCTCTGTCTGATGAAGAGGGAATGTAGGAGGCCGTCTTTGAAAAGGGAACAAAGCTCAAATAAAAGACCAGGCAGAAACATGGCTATGGCACAGAGCTCCACTTTTAGGCCAAGGCGGTACCCTAGTGTGGATTATTATACCAAGCTGCCAAAAGAAACTGGTGTTTTGATCAATCATGTACTTCTCTGTGAGTTCATTATCCAAGATCCCATCTTGGATAATATGGGGAATAAAAATCATCACCTTATTTTGAGGAAGCATTTCAGAGTAAGGTCGTACGTTTTTAGATACAAAAGCTGTTCTTTTTTAGAGCTCAGCATTCTGTCTACTGTCCTGTAAAAACACATATAGGAGCGTCCTGGTATGTCACAGGTCCACTTGGCTGTGGTGGGTTTCTGTGGCCACTTACCTAACAAATCCAGAGGTACCTCTGCATGCAGGCATGGCTTTAGGGTGGAAGCAATAAACACAGTGGTGGTGGGTCACATATTCTCCAATGTGAAACTAGCCTGCCTGGTTGTAATGTAATATTCTTAACTGATTATGAACTTTGAATTGAAAGTTTGTCATTAAAAATTCACAATGCAAATCCATGCAGACTATACCATATACGTTTGTTCATTACGGTTTACATGTAGGAGATCAACTTTCCCCAGTGTGAGTCAGTTCCTGGTTATTGTTTTGGACCCATCTGCCAAGACTGGACTGGGGAACAGACACTGACAATTAAGCAAGTTTGACACACTTGACCAAGAACCACACAAAGGCACAAAGCCAAATGGATGGTCCACTGCATCTGCATTAAATAGATGCTCCTGATGTATGTGTCTGGTTCTGGTTCTGAGTGTAGATGATCATTCTTGTCCATGAGACATGCGGATTTGACAGATAAAAAAAATAGTGGACAGGCCTGACAGATGTGCAGAGAAGAGGACTGGTGTATTGTAAGGACATTATTCCAGATTGGTTTTGCATCTGCATTTTCATTTTTTATTGATTTGTTTTTTAATTATGCTTTATTTAATATATTTTATATTTATGTACTGACTATATGTTAAATGGATACAAATAGAAATTTTGTATGGTTTTAAATAATTTGCTAATTAATGCATTTATGTTATTTAAGTCTGAAGTTTTAATGTATTATAGGAAAATGTATATAGGTCAAATTCTTTGTCTAATAAATAGAGAATAATATTAATAATGGATTACATAGGTTATTTGTGTTTTCCTGATCTAACTCATATATCTTGAAGGGTAGTATAACTGCACACTTATTGGGTTGTATTTACTATCTGAAGTATTTATTGTTCCAGACTAGATTAGACTGGTTTTCTTGCACAGGGTGTCTCTGTGCATAATCTTAATTTAGTCTTAATCTTTTCCTTTCTACTACCGTTTTCCCCTTCTCTTTTGTACCTCCTAGTAACTGTTAGGCCAATGGAATTTTGACTTCCGTTTTTCTGGCATGTTGATTGGCTCCTGAGAAACACGCGGCTGAAAAAAAGGGAAATTTAAAGACGCAAACTCCTACTTTGGCAACAGAGTTAGAGCAGCGTCCCATTCTCATTGGCTGCCAAATCTGGATTCTGCGCGTTGAACAACGTCTAAGCATGCAAGTCGTTCGTGCTGAGGCGAAACCACCGAGTACATCAGAAAGGGGTGTTAAATTATGATGTCACTTGTGGCTTAAGTACCACTGTGAAATTATTTTTACAGAAAATAAAGGCAGCAATTGTCATTTACATTTCGAAATCAATATATATATTAAACCTGTTTTGCTGACTAAAACTGTAATGAAGGCAGCACCTCCGTCTGCACGAGCCGCTCAGTCTCTCAGACTCCCCCCCTCCCGTTGTGTAATGAATGGTTATTCCCTCATGAAGTGAAAGGTTGCGTGCTGAGAGCAGAATGAAGACCGTTTCGTCTTGATAGGACAGAGTGGATAGTAGAGCTGGTTTCTACTTTCTGTTCTGTCGGTTGAGAAATTTTGTAATTTGTAAGAAGTTATTTAGAGCAGAGAAGCCTGGTGCTTTAAGAAATGTAAGAACACCCAGTTATTCTGAAGCAGGGCTTTCAGATCGGAGACTTGAAATTGAGCTCGTGCATCAAGTCTCGGTAGCTGGCTAGCATAATTAAGAGTTTTTGTGTTTTTTGTTGTTGCTTTAAGATTTTTTCAAATAAATTGGAGAAAGGCAGTTGTCATTTATCACTGGACTCAGACAATGTACAATACAGTTTGGAATACGGAAAAAGAAGATGACGAATGGAGGGATGTGATGATGCCATATTCCACAGAACTGATATTTTACATTGAGATGGACCAACCACCAGGTATTACTGATATTAGCGATATTAACCAACCAGCTAACTAACTTACTGGATGCTTTAATTGTATAGGTACCTGATATTTCATTAGGAAAGTCTCGCTAATTCATGGTTCTGTAGTCCGTGCAGCCCAGAACCTAAAAGTCTGGATTGCAGCATAATAACATATCTCAGGACAAATAGATTAGACTTTATTGTCTACTTGTTTTTGTCCTGTGGGTTTTACCTCAGCCCTTTTAACTTCTTGCTCGCTTTTCGCTGATAGAAAAGTGCGTCCTTTAGCTACGTATGTAGGCTTTTGTACGCCATCTCAATCCAGGTCATAGCCGGCTCTTCAGAGATCTTTTGAAATACGTTTCATACTACACGCACGTAGCTTGCTAACTTTAAGATGCAGTTCATTCTAACGTTTTTCTTTATTTGTATTTTACGTTGTTTTATGCGGTCTCTGACTCTAGACGGCCGGCTCACTTCGTAATGGTGCATTTGTTTAAGAATCGCTAACGATTTAAAAATATTCTAAGTATCGACGTATGGTTTGGCCACAATGAAACCAATGTCACTGTCAGTAGCCGAGTGACATCATCCTCAGTAGTCGGTTGTCTGCCTGTATTTTGTCTAAAATGGGCAGTTATAACCGTGTAACACTTGTGCGAAATGGTGGGATACGCTATAAACTACATTCCATATTAAATAGTAGATGTAGACTGTACTCTCATTGCGTTTTACTATTCAGGAAGGTAACTGCAATAGCTTTAGTTGATTCGGACATGAAGGACAGCAGATTGGAAATCTCAACTGGTCTGAATGCTTTGTTCTCAAAATTAAATAAAATAATTTTATACTCAGTATTTTAGGATTGTTTTATTAAGCTGCTCGTCATGATTTATTTGTGTGTGTGTGTGTGTGTGTGTGTGTGCGTGTGTGTGCGTGCGCGCGTGTGTGTGTAGTAAAATGGTGAGTAGTTCAATAGGGTTGGGGGAAGGTGTCCAGCCTTGTTTGAATAGGCTCTGTTACAACACATTGGGTCAGGCTTTCTGGTGCATCTGTAAATGCTTCGAGAGATATATTTATTCTTTTGTGAACACGTAATTTAGGTATACTAAATAATTAACAGAAAGCATGTGGTTTTAGACACATATTGGTATCATCTTGTCAGAGGTTAGTGTCATCTTGAGTGGTATTAGTAACCTTGGCAAACTGAAGCTAGTGAAATCAGATGCCACTGAAGTGAATCGACTAGAATGGACCATGGCCTGTCTTTCTTTCTTCAGATTTTAAGCAAATAGGCTATTTATTCAAAAGCTCTCAGACTGTTTCCTCTAGTTGAGTCCGTTCCACTTTAAATAATCTAATGCCACCAGAATTTTTTTAAATCTCTCTGAGGAAAGTTCCTCAACTGTTGTGTTTACATGAAAGCCTGTTTGTGTGGTTTCTTCTATTTCGTATGCAGTGCAAGCCCTCTGTAATTTATTAAGCATGACTTTGACACCATTTTATAGCCATTCACAATGATGTCATAGACTTGAGACTGGACCCTATTCAGGAGCCACAAGGATGGTTGACAATGGCTCATTAATCCAGGCCGTTAATTCTTGATGGCATGATTCCCGCAATAAAGGCTCATATGACTCTTTGCAGGCAGAAAACCTGAAAAGAGCCAGTGGTTGACTTGAATTTCAGCAAGTATTGGCCGGAATTTTATGTCAACATTGTCTTAGCTTAGAAATCTTTGCCATGATTATTCAGTATCTGGCAAAAGCCTCAAACAGTAATGACATGAAATATACCATACAGTCAAGTTATGTAATAACAGTGTTTTGTCGTCTTTATCTCTTAGAATTTTAAAAATAATTTTCAGTGATCATCAGATTGTAACATCTGGTGGGATATTTTGGGTTAAATGCCTTTGCAGTATAGTTGTGCTTTAACGTGAAACATGACATTTAACAGACAACAGCTTACAAAGTATTAATTACAAAATAGTGGCAGTCTTTGAAAGATGCAGGTGAATTACTTTTTCCAAGCTACTCGTTTTTTTTAGGACACAGAGGTTTTCCAGCTGAGCTCTGGCAGGTTGACTTGAGCTGGAGGATCGGGTGAGCCAGCAGGCTGGATAGTCCTTCCACTGCGCTGCTGTGGGGATGAATGAGCACTACTCTGTGTGATCAGTCTACACATTCATCTTATCTCGTACTCTGTGCAGCCGAGAACTGCTTTACTTTGTCTTAACTTGCCTCTCACCCCTTCCATTGCACAAAGCCCAGTGAATATCATTCTGGTGTAAAAAGCTACTTTATTGGCTGTATCTTCCTCTGGCCAGCCCTCATGACACTGTCTTTTGGGGGGTGTGGGAGTACACGAGAAAATCCTGGGAAACTGAGGCAAAGAGCCCTCTGGTCTGAGGGGAGCAGAGGCAGTAGCAGTACAGGAAGACACTTCTAGTGCAGATGTTCATTAGAATATTACAGTGCAACTAAAATGTTAAAGGCTGAGGGGCCACCCAGAGCTATCGTGTGTGTGTGTGTGTGAGAGTGAGTGAGAGAGATAGGCGCTTTGTTCCATTGCACTGCACAATAAACACAGGTGGTAAGGAGCCCCAGAGCACAACCCCACCCCCAGGGAAACTGTCCTTCAGTTTGAAGACAGTGGGCACTTTCCACACTGAACATGTCAGTGAGAGTGGGTGGTGGCTCTTGGTCAGCAAGGACAGGAGAGGAGCGCAGCGTAGAGGTCCCACTGAATGGAAAACCACTAGCTGTTTCCCTGCCACTCAGACTGAGCTTTGTGGGTTTGTGTGTATTAACGCAGTAGCTGATTTTTCACTCTATGGATGTGTGTTTTAGCTCAGGAACATGTGGTGTTATGAGAGAGTATATTGGGTAGCCCTTGACTATTTCTTTAGTTTCTCTCTCACTATCTCAGCATGCCTCTAGCTGTATTGCTGTGTTACTGGGCTTACGGTGAACACATGGTAGGTTTGGCAAACTGGCTTAACATGAATCCATTTATTTCCTATTCTGGTTGCTTTCTCTGTCATCCTCCACATGCCAATGTAACGGGACAGTCGAGAGTAAAGAAGTCAGTGTTGTTTCAGTGTGCATTGTTTGTTTATTCATCTAGGGGGATGGTCATACATTGCAGGATTTTTTTCTGTAATTTCCACTTGGTCTACTTAGAACAAGGGGCACAAAGTTGCTTAGGGTGTGTTTAGTGGTGTGCGGCTCTCCGTGTGTGTGTGTGTTTGTGTCCATATTCATGTTTTTTTCTCTCTGGGAGGAGCGAGTCCCCCCTCCTCCATTCCCCCCGAGCTTTCGCTCTTTCTCTCTGTCTCATATGGTGTTGTCCTCCTCCCCACTCGCTCTCCTATTGGCTGCTGCCGACGTCTCCATTCAGAGGGTTTGTTAAGCCAGCAGCGTCTGAATTTAGGAGCAGGGATTTTCCCTCTGGCTTCAGTCGGAGAGGCAGAACAGAGGCTGAAGGTGGAAAGAGCGAGAGTGAGTGAGTGAGAGAGAGAGAGAGAGAGAGAGAGAGAGAGAGAGGGGAGGGAGTTGGGGGGGGGTGAGAAAGAGACGACTCGTGTCACAGACAGCTGAGTGCACTCTGTATCCACTCTGTATCCATGCAGCTGAAGGAGGAAGCAGTGGAGGAAGGTAAGAGTGAGTGTCTGTCCTTTTCTTCTGCTTCTTCCACCTTTCATTGTCTCTCTCATACCTCTATATGCGCTGCTCATTTCTCTGTTTGTAAAAGACTGAATAGGGGGTTAATGATGCTTGGTGGCAGTTAACATGCGCTTGTCCTTTTGTGCATTGGAAACAACCCCTTATGCATCATGGAGAGATTCGTGCTTGACGTTTCTACATGCTGGTAGTTGCTGTTGTCACAGTATCGGTGTCTTCGCAATTTCATTGTTTTTGTTTTTAATTTCAGAAATGCATTACTAGTGAAGAGTGACTTGTCACACAGGGAGATTAAAGTTGCTGGTAACTGAAGTATGTTCAGGAACTGCTTGCTTTTACAGGGCGGTGTGTGTTGTACTGTTTCGAGCGGGCAGGTGGAGTGTAAAGCTCTCCCCCTGGTTGGGGGGACGTAGCAGCCCACGCACGCTGCTCCCCTCCGTGCCGCTGCCAGCCTTCTCTGCCGCAAGCCCTTTCTCATGCTAATGCTCCTCCTGCGTCTTCTACACGCATCCCACACAAAGCTTCCCACCCACCCCTGTTAGGGACTGCCTCAGCTTTCCACCCCTGCTACCTGTGGCTTTCAAAACTTTGGCACTTCCGAGCATCTTTTTCTTTTCCAAAATAATTAGCAACCTTCCAAAAGAAGTACTTTGATTTGGACAAAGGTGGTGTTTAGTTGTCAGGGGGAGTGTGGGGCAGTGCCCAGTCAGTAAGAGTTGTCCTGTGAGTGGGGTTGGAGCTGGAGCAGTGACTTCTCCCCGAGGTGTGCACGTTACTCCCCGAGGTGTGCACGTTACTCCCCGAGGTGTGCACGTTACTCCCCGAGGTGTGCACGTTACTCCCCGAGGTGCGCACTTTTCTTTGTTCAGAGCTGCTGGAATGCGTTGATGTCGCAGCGATGCCTTCTCACTCCTTTCTGTTTTCCACCCTCTTGTCTTCTTCCTCCCATCGGACTCCTCTCACTTTGACCTAGTTACTGACTTCTGATTTTGCAGTTGAAAACTAAAAAGATTATGCATTTGTTTTTAGCATTTTATGTGTATTTTAACCTGAGAAAGAGTTGGGTTATTGGTATTGGTTATTTCTGTGTACTGTTTAATGGATAGTAAACAAAATAGCAGTGGAAGAAAGCTTTGTTGTGTGTGCAGTCTATTGTGTGGCTGGGACTATTGTGTCATTGGGACTAGCGGAGGAAGAATCCCAATAAGGCATGTTCACCAAATGTAAAGTAGATCACACCACCTACTTTCTCTTTTTTTATTCATTGTTTTTTGTCCCCTTTCCTTTACAGTTTGTCTCAAATAATACAGATAAAAGTGCCTGTGTATTGGGGGACAGAGTTGTTCACACACTTGCAGAAAGAGCTGACCCTGGAAAACTGGTGGGTAGGAATGTGAGGTTTCAGCTCTGCTAATACACCTGCCGTGTGTGTGTGTGTGTGTGTGTGTGTGTGTGTGTGTGTGTGTGTGTGTGTGTGTGTGTGTGTGTGTGTCACTGGGCTTCACACAGGGGCTGGACCAGCCTGCTGC
>JAOXYF010000018.1:4904003-4915043 GCA_028565775.1 Sternarchorhynchus goeldii | reverse complement strand
GTGTGTGTGTGTGTGTGTGTGTGTGTGTGTGTGTGTGTGTGTGTGTGTGTGTGTGTGTGTGTGTGTGTGTGTTGAAAAAGCAAAAACTATGTAGCAAATGGACGCCTGACACTTTCCAGAGTGTTTCTCACAGTGACCTGCTGCTGAACAAGGGATTGTGGGACGGGAAGGTACAGGACTGGGGGGGGGGGAGTGAAAGTGTGTTGTAGTCTTAAAAAACTTGCTTTTATATCAACTTTGGAGGAGAGCTGTTGGTTTGTTTTGTTTAGTTCTTGCTGGATCTGTTCTTTATTATTGTTATTATTTTATGCTTTCCAAGCAGTAAAGGTGTTGCTACAGTCCAGTGCAGAGACCAAAGTTGGCATAGGGAGAAAGTCTCATCTTAATTTTTTTCTTCATTCTCTTGATCTGTTTTAATGAGGGTGAGAGGAAAGCTAATGCTTATGCTAGTAAATTGTTTGCTAACCACACATAAAATAGAGTTTGGGCCTGTGACCTGTGCTTAAGGCTCGAGTCTTTCTTATCAAAATCGCATGCACAGACACGGTTGATATGAAGCACTTATTTAATATGGAAATACTGCAGCTGCACGTTTTACACACTTCATAAACCTAATTAAAATACAAAAAGAGAGAAAACTCTAAAGAGCAAAACCCTAAAACACTATTTGATGTGTGGTTTTAAAATTATACAGAGTCTATATGCTAATATCTGTTTTAAATATACAAACTCGTATTTGTTAACCGGACATTGAAAAATAAGCTTTGAATTACTCAGTGTACGACTAGCAGAAGCAGTGGTTCAGGGATGAGAGTCATGCTTTAGACGATGAGAACTTGAACGTGCAATCCAACATTTGTTGTTAGTAGCACCAGTGAGTGATAATCACATGCACCAAGACCCCTTGAGTTTTGTTTTTTCCTTTGAGAAAAATGCTTCTCTTTTTACCTGGTGCTTCTCCTTATATCAAGTGAACACATTCTTTGACAAAAGAGAAAACAGAAAACATTGGACTATTTGCCAACCTGTTGGTTTTCATCTCACATAATAAAACTTTTTTTCAAAAATCAAACAGACAGTTTCACACCAATGTGCACAATATTGTCACCACGTTAGTTTCAACTCTCCCTGGTAATACTGGACCTGTGATACTCAGAACATGTACTTTTTGAGTATCTCTCTCTCTCTCTCTCTCTCTATCTTTCTATCTTTTGCTCTTTGCTTATGAGTTTCTGAACTGGTAGGTTTTTTTTGTTTGTTTATTTGGTTTTTATTTGTCTCTCCTGCATAATACAGGCTCCTGTTTTAAGGCCCCTGCTGACAGACACTTTAATAACAGACTGATTTACTGCCTTTGAACAAGCACAGGACAGCTGGTGGGCCCCAACTTGGCTTTTTGGTGAAACATTTCTCCAGTTTTCACACAGCATGGGCAGGTGAAGGGGCCTAACTTGCCTATTACTCCTCTATAAATACTATGCATTCAGATATCCTATTATACTCTGTCCTGTATAGTGTAGTCCACACCACAGAGATTGTGAAATTTAATTCACATGTTTATGTATGAACAGGTCAAATGCACATATAGTACTCTTCCCTCCATTATTTCTGGAGTTATTGCTCATTGTGAAAGTCAGGAAGAAGCCGAGTTCACCAGGTCAGAGCTGTGATTTGCTTTGGCTTAGAGTTTAGCCTTCGTTCTCTTAGACTCACATGCTGCCAGTGCAGTTTGCTGGGGTTGAGTGTCATTGTAAAGGCAAAAAAATGACAGGAAACCTATTTTGTCTGAAATCCCATTGGGTAAATATCTTTCATGTGTCTCACAAAGCCCTTGAAATGTAATTTATTTGTCTTCCTTCTTCATACCCATAACGTATGTCTTCACCATAAGTCTTAGCTTCAAGAGTTCAGACCCCATCAGTACCCAGAGCCCTTGACAGAAGCAGCATGCCCTGAAGGTTTGGGATTTGAAGTTGGCCAGACGCTGAAGGACGGTTTTTCTCTCTGTCCTCTTCAGCTGAGCTCTTCCTCTGGCTCGCACCATGGCAACTGCCATGGGAACAGCAGAGCTCCTCTTGTATCCCTTTTGGAGCTCTTGGTAGGGTATAATTGTCTGGGGGAAGAGCAGCGGTGGAACTTCCCAAAACCCAGCAGGAGACTGGAGTCTTTGCGGGCATAAGGGGTCATTCCTCCTCTCCTTCCCTGCTCTTCTGTGCAGGTCTGGTCTGCAGAACACAAGGACTCTCTCTACAGCCATACAACTGTTGCATATCATCAAACCCTTGCTTAACAAATATTTGATTTCCTCATTGGAACTATGTCACTGTAGGAATCATGAGAACCCTGTTGATATGTGCAGGGTGTGTTTTTTTTGTTTTGTTTTTGTTTTTGTTTTTTGTCGTTTGTAAAACATTGAAGACTATTCTATTGTAGTGAGTCTTTTTTTTTTCCTTCAAATATCCAGATAGTTTTTGTTTGACCTGGACCCCTGAGGGATCCTCTTTACTACTTGAAATATAGCATTACTCACTGTTGAATGTCTTTATATTACATATATACATTTATTAAAGAAGAGGAAATCCCATTTATGACAGGAGTTAACCGAGTTAAATATGTGTAAACTTGTTTATTCAGAGACAGAATTCACTTGATTTTTACATTACTGGGTTTGGTTTACCTAAAATATGACTGTTTATTGGATCCTATTTTCCAATATTGCACACATCATATTTGAAGAGACTTTTTTAGATGAACAGATGAGGCAGGCAACAGGCATGTGGTTTGTGTAACACAACTGCATGTTTTTTCACAAGAGACAAGAGTTGGACTAGGTTGTGTGTTTTCTTTCTTTGATTTTATCACTGTTTTCCCAGGCATTGAGACCAAAGATTTGAGTTTGATTTATTCTCTCCTAAGTAGTGTTACATTTGAGGGAATGCATCATTTTCTCCCTTGTTTTTCCATTCCTTTTGTTTCCACGCAAACTCAATCTGATGTTATTGGTAGGTCTTCATTCGTCTGACAAAATAATGATGACCTGGGTTTTATTGTCTTAAATCATTAATAGGGTTAGTATGCTTAGTCTCTTAAAGAGTCTTGCAATTTGTTTGAGCTAATACAACAGCATAGATGGGATGAACTCTTGCCGTTTTTAAAATCTTGAGATTTATTTCAGATTTATATGTTTACTCGATGGAAATGGAGTTTTGACCAACCCTTAAATGATATTCAAGCCAGCTGAGACTAGAGCCGAGGTTGATCTGTTTTGAGCGGACAGCTCGTTCTTTTTTGCACTCTCATTAGGAAGCGCTTTGTGTGTGTGCCATTGGTGTTTCATTATTTCACCTGTAATATGACTGGTCACTGACACCTTATGCTGATGTTCATCTCTCATTTCTTTAAAGAACATAAATTTGCATTCAGAGATTTTTGATCTGGTTGGAGGCGTTGTCCTCTCCTTTTGGAAATTTGTATTGAGAGAAAAGAATACTAGAACCCCTAGTAATTTGTGGTTTGTCTCAAAAAGAAATGTGATGATTCTCTGCAGGGCAGAACACAGTGGGATTCGATGGCATTCTTTGTTCACTCTACAAAGCATTGCAATACTCCATAGTACTCCACAATACTCCATGTTTTACCTAAAGGTTTCAGGGACATAAAGCATTGCATTTGGGGGTTCGTATGAAAGACGTTTACAAGAGGGGGAAAATGGGGTTTTTTTTTTTTTTGGGGGGTTTTTTTTTTTTTTATTTAAGTGGGAATGGGATTAGGGGGAGATAACGGATTAAAAAGTACAAATAAAAAAACAAAACAGTTTAATGGTGCATTACTTCAGAAGCTCAAAAGGCTTGGACATGAACCAAAACAACCTTCACCACTCACCTATAAGCAACTGAGTTTTCAGTCCGAGTCTAACTCAGAGACACAGGTGTGATTAGACGACCAGACTTAGGTTACTCCAAGACTGTTAACCAACGACGTCGGCTTCTCTTGCCCCTTGTGCAGTTCTGCAAAGTTTTATTTGCAGTTGGGTTTGAATATGTTGTGATTCTTATTGGGAGTCTTTTATGTTCTTACCACTGCTGTCACATCATGACACCCAGCACAGCTTAATGGAGTAAAGCTTCTTATTTAAATAAAAGAAAAGGAAAAAAAAGAAAGAACAACCTCTCCCTCTCCTCCACTTTGACATACGTACAAACCCAGCATGCTTCTTTGGTACTCTTGACTGTTGTTTTGTGTAAAAAAGAAAATTCTGAAAAGAAAAAAAAGACGTTGAAACAAGAACTGTTATTTGTCTGTTTATGGTGTAGTCCAATATAAATTTTGATATAAGCTTATTAAAACACTGCTTTTTCAGCTGAAATAAGTTTGAACCCTGTATTTCAGTGGACAATGCAAAAATGATATAATTCCTAAATACTGAGAATGAGGGGCGGTGATGAGGGGAGGTGTTAGTAATAGCAGAGCCACCAAGGGTTCAGTAGAATTTTAACACTCATAAGATTTTATTGGTCTCTTCCTAACAACATATTAATACACATTTTAGGAAACAGTTGAACATGAAGAGTCTTTGATAAATATTTCCCCAACACCAGCAGTGTTTTATAGACTCAGCTTGAGCAATAAGCTATGGGGTCCTTAACAGCCATGTCCAGCAGTTCAGCCTTAGTGGAGATCTCACACCTGCAGCTGCCACACTGTGGTGAGCTGTTTCTCCAGTTGGCATGGCGATTGTCAGTAGTGCTGTTGTGCAGTGCAGTCCCATGGCAGCGTCTCCTCTTGTTCAGAATATCTGGCAACAATTGGTGTAGGACCTCATTCTCAGTATTTGAATATCATCCTTGCTACAGGCTTATTGATATTTCTCAGTTATGTTTTCCACCATATTTTCTTGTATCTGTTACAATAGTTTGTATTGGTTGTAGACGCTCCATTTGTTATGAGATGAACTCATGTATATTCTCAATGGAACTCCACAATATTCATTTCTCTTGCAGAATAAAGAAAATATTTTGTCCAAGCTCTTTATTGCGTGTCTCTTGAACATTCTGTTTTCATCCCCTTTCTAAGGAAATAGGTTATTTGGCTGTGTGCATTTTCAAATAACTTACTACTGGTGTTATCTAATGCAGTCTTGTCAATATCTATTTAGAAATCATACAAGATGGATTTATGAATTATGTACGAGTCTCAATCCACACTGACAAATCTTTTTGTCCTGCAAATCTGGGTGTGTGTTAATACTGTATGCAGAATCGAGAGAGAGCTCATCCTTCAGCACTTTTCCCATGATCTTCTCTTCCTCCAGATTCTTTACATGTAGAGATGCCTGTGCAGTTTTTAAGTGAAGAGTATTACACATTTCCATATCCAAAGTACAACAGCTTGGATAATGGAGTATTTTTGTGTAGTTCCACTTTAGTTTCATTACAAAAGGCAAATAGAAAAAAGGGCTCACGTGGGGCTTTGGAATGAGGACAGTATAACTGTGTAAGAAGATATTTTATGAGCTGTAGCTATTAGACTTTTAATTAAGGCATTCATGCATGAATCTCACAGTCATATTTTAGTGAATGATGTTACATAAAATCCCAGTGATGTATTTTTCACTAGAGCCCAACTAATGCATTTCAATTAGATGTTACAGGAAGTTTTTCTACAAGAATGGTCTGACATGGTCTCTTCTTCTAATAAACCATAATCATTTCTGTCCCTCAAGAGTTTATTACAACACTGCTCTCCTTCTGTTCAAGCCCTTTGTTCTCAACCTCCATCTCAGTATCCAGTTTTATACTGTTTGAGGTCACAGTACATCTTGGTCAGGTAATGAAGAGTTGCAGAACATCGATTAGCTGTTTGAGGAGTGCTAGGAGCTGGAACAGAAGAAACAAAGTGGACTGATCAGAACTTCTTGAGGACTGAACTGAAAGAATTTTGCTCTAAGCCATACATTTAGAACATGTAATAGAAGTGTGAGGTGTTGTGAAATCTTCTCAAACAATTCTAATATGTATCTGTGTATTTCCTGTGTCAACTCACACTTTCATATTGTCTTCTAAAATTCTTTAAAACAAAAATAGAATGACTTTTCATGACTTTTACAGGATAATAAGGTATCCTGATCAGAGCAAATTGCTCTTTAAACTGTAATTTCCTCCACCACTGACAGGTGAATATGATGTTAGACGCACATATAAATGTTTAACCAGAGGACTGCATGTTAAAATTAGCTTGCATATCACACAACGAAAACATAGTAACGCTTTTAAAAACTGTCAGAAAGTTGAACATAGGAAATTTCTACAATACCACTAAAAGTATTTGCATGTGGTAAAATCATGATTGTAGCAAAAAGTTATACTTTACATATTGAGGTATTTCTCATAACCCAACACTGTTAAATCACTAGGAAAGTATATAATTCAATATAATGCAGCAAGTGAGAGAGAGAGTCTCCCTGCAAGGCTCATTAAGGCTGATGCAGGTCCATCATTGGAAATGGAGATGAGAGGCACTGACAGCTCACATTTACAAATCTATAAAGGTGAAGGCCAATCTTTACATTCTTTATCAACTGTACTCATCCAGAGGGAGTGTGGAGAGCAGCAGGGGTGGAGGAGGGAGTGTGGAGAGCAGCAGGGGTGGAAGAGGGAGTGTGGAGAGGAGTAGGGGTGGAGGAAGGAGGGTTACAGGCAACTCTGCTCCTTGCCAAGACCTCAGAAAATACAATAATAGCAAAGTCAATAACGCGTGAGTCACACCGCTCAATATGACATGCTGGTAGTTTCAGTTATTAAAAGATGAGGTTAATCCATAATGTGATTGTCTCCCTGAATAAATCATGCTTTGCCCCTAAATCTTTCGCTACTTTGAGCAAAGCTGGAATAAAATAGCATCCATGTAAACTGTGATCCATTACTATCAGTTCCATAAACATTATGAGCTCCATTTTTTCTATGATCTCAAATGATAACTATCTTTTTGGGAATGAAGGTCTTACAAGATCAGGTCACTGCGTAATATGTTCTGATCTTCTTAATAAATCACTGTCACTAGGAGTCACATCCCTGTGAGCAAGATGTACGTTGAGATGTATGTTGAGATGTATGCATATATGTATGAACAGCTGCAAAGACATGTTTGTGAGCACCTTTAAATTACATGGATGCATAAAACATACAAAATGTGATTTTAAAAACCAGTACAAACAACATCTTATATTTCTTTGTCTATATATGGAAAAGTACAGAATATTAACTCTTTGTACTTAGAGCCATGTGTTCCAGTCAATTCAGATGATCGTTCATACAAAACACTTCTGATGCGGTTTGTGCTACAAAAGAACGTTGAACATTCATCAGACCCCACTGACGAGGTGTATGTGGCCACGCTGGTAGCAGCTAACGCCCTGCAGACGTCCCTTACTCTTGGTAACATTTGTGTTTGTGAGACAACCTTAAGAAAAGCTCTCAACTAAATTCAACAGGTTGGAGGAAATCCAAATATCACTGCTGCCCGACTCAGCTGTGCTAAAGAGCACCTTGACGTTCCACATCATTAACTGGAGAAAAGTTCTGTGCACACAAAAAAAGTTCTGTGGATACATGAAAAAACTCTGAACATATGAGAAAAGTTGTGTGGACACATGAGGAAAGTTTATACTTTATACTGGAGATCCTGCATATAAAACACTACACAGTACCACATGTCAAAAAATTCATCACAGCTGTGTTTGGAGGCAGTGTAATGGTGTGGAGCTATAATGATGCAATTGGTGAGAAGCCTGTGACTACATGCCATATGAGGAACTTATACAATGGAATGACATCTTCTGTCTGTGATCTAAAACTCCAAAAGGTTGGGTCATGCAGTATAACATGTTCCAAAACACAGGAACAAATCAGCAACAGTGTGAGTCACATAAAAGAAATTCTGTATTTTAGAACGGCAAGTTCTGACCTTAGTAAAATACAGTGGGCACGATCTGTTAAAGGGCCTTCATGAACACATCCCAGAATGATACAACTGAAATAGTTTGTTAAGAGAAATGTGCTGTGCAGTGCTGTGGTTGATCAGGTTCTCTAGACAGTACTGGGTTAAAGTGGTGACCAGTAAGAGGTACCCCTAACCATTAGAATAAAAGGTATCCACATACTAATACATACAATGACATTAATTATTCAGTAAATTTGTTAATTAAATCAAGTATTTATAAATAGGACTAAAATGACTTTAATATCAACATTTTCAGTGTAATTTATGTAGACCATCAGGTCATTACAAACTGTATGTACACATGTTTGTATGTTTTTTAAATGGCTATGCAAAATATTGAGGCTCACTGACATTGATGGATAATGTCTGGAGGAGTATATAATAACACACAGGCGCTTCAATCTCATACTACACTGATAAGCCACCAGGCCCAAAGAACCCCTGACACAGACATGTTCTTTTCTGGAATTAATTTTAGCCACCATTATCATCCATCAAACTATCCAAGCAACATAATGTTGATTGTAATCAAATAACCTGATTACATGATTAAAAAACACATCATCTATTTTGCTAGTGAACACAAGGAGTACCTCCTCATCTCCTTGTGTCTCACTGTGTCTGTCTGACATCTTTCTTTCTCTCTCTCTTTCCTCCATCCACACTGGCTGTACTTGAAAGAATCAACATTTTCCATGTCTTTCCCCTTCTGCTCCTTTTTGTTCTTTCTTACAGGAGCAAACCTGATCTGTGATTCAATATTGACTTTGCTTCAGCTCATGTCTTTCTCCCTGCCGTCTGGCAGTTCTGGCACGTCTGGCAGCGTGAGGCCCTTCGACGGTTCTGCACGGCAGATGAGCTGCGTACAGCTGGGCCCTGGCCTGCTCAAACATCTGTCTGACTTCACGCCGTTCAGATACCCATCCTTTTGCATGGGCCACTGAAACACTGCAGTGCCTGGGCTCAAAAGCAGAGTGAATCTCCTTCAGACTGGGGTTCCCTAAAGAGAAGCTTCAGCACCAGTAAAAAAGAATAACTGAGTGGACCCTTGTTTATGCCTTTTGCAAAAAAACTATTTTGAAGAAGTGAATTACAGCACTACATTTGCAATGCAATTGCTTTGTCTCCTATAAGCAATGAAGTGTGTGGAAAACATCTGCTTCTGCTCATATCTCAGAAACATTGGGTGCAAGCAGGAAAAAATATGAAAAATTCCTGATAGGGTTATTTAAGATTATTGCTTGATGTGTCAGAAATGAAGGCATGACATTTGTGATAGGTCCTGTAATGACATTTGTGATAGGTCCTGTAATAAGATGCCTTAAGTTAAGTGGCTAGTGGCTGTGTAACAGGATTAAGCCACTAGTATAACCCTTTCTTATTCTGGACGCAGAGTAGATCCTAATTTTCTTTCTTTATTTGTGTATTTGACAGACACATTTGACAGACACATTCAGACCAACTTGCAATTTAAACCGTGTTTCAGAGGAAAGCAAATGTAGTGTTAGGAGATTTTATTCAAAGACTCTTATTGGTGTAGTGTGGACCACTTGGCTGGATGGGGGGTATCTGGTGTCCTACTGTGCTGTCCTAAAGGTGCATACACCTCAGTGTGGGAAAATCCATCTCGGGGCAAATAATGCTAATCAAGTGGGTACATTTATCATCTTAAGTCTCATATCTCATCAAACTCTATGCCAAGGTTTTTCCACTGCCAGGCAGACAGCCTTCATGAAAAGTCTGCACCAAGCGAGATGAGATGAAGGGCTTTAGTGTATGAGCGCGTGTCACAAGCAAGGCCTCACCTCAGATTACTGTGTTCAGAAAAAAGCAAAGAGTCATGGTGGATTTTGCTTGGCCTCAGACTTTATTCACGCTTGAAAGACAGAAACTAACAAAAAGCACAGATGAGGCTTCGAACACTTTTCAACTGACATCTGTGAAATGGTAATAAATGGCCTTCCTGTAGCTAACCCTAACCTAACACTAACCCTGCTCTTTACTGGCACCTTCTCTGGTGATACACAAGGAGCATCTACTGGTACGTTCTCACTCTACAAGTTTTCCTCTTTCTCTGCTAGCTGGTTCCATACTGACTGTTCAAGCACTGTACTGGTGTACTGGATACATAAGGAGTGTGTGTATATGTAAGTGTGCCCATATATGTTTGTGTATATATGTATATATGTGTGTGTGTGTGTGTCTGTGTGTGAAGTTATTCTGTTAGCTCTGGGAGTGGTCAAGCTTAAAATTCTGGAAGAAGGTGGGAGCAGGAGAAGGTCGAAGGCAGAGAGGAGCTAAGGTGAGGAGCTTGTGGGGGGAGGTGTTGCTGTTGGCTCAAAGGAAGGGTGCAGAAGGCATGCAGATGTTGGGAGGAAGGGTAGTGAGTGGGGAGGACAGCTGAGCTCCTCATAACTGTGACCCACACCAGCAGGACAGTTAGAAAAATACTGGCATATTTGGCCGTGATTCATCAACAACTTTAAAGGAAATGTAATCAAAACTGGCCTTTTATGGCTCTAACATATTGATGTCAAGTAGCACAGATGTCAAGAAAAGGACAGGTTGAAGAAGTTCCAGTCTTTCAGAGCTTTTTTTTATACAGTGTCTTCTGTCTAAGCATTTGTGTTGTTTACTGGACCCAATAAGCAAGCACAAGTTGGATATACTGTTCTGCTCTACCTGGTACCTGATACTGTTCTGCTCTACCTGGTACCTGATACTGTTCTGCTCTACCTGGTACCTGATACTGTTCTGCTTTACCTGGTACCTGATACTGTTCTGCTTTACCTGGTACCTGATACTGTGGCAGGAAGTTGAACATATTTTGCTGTCTGAGTGTTTACGGTGGGGAAGGTGTGTGCATGTGAGTATATATATGTATGTGTGTGTGTGTGTACATGTGAGTATATATATGTATGTGTGTGTGTGTGTACATGTGAGTATATATATGTATGTGTGTGTGTGTGTACATGTGAGTATATATATGTATGTGTGTGTGTGTGTACATGTGAGTATATATATGTATGTGTGTGTGTGTGT
>JAOXYF010000018.1:4871906-4886831 GCA_028565775.1 Sternarchorhynchus goeldii | reverse complement strand
AAAATTATATATTTTTTGAGAATGTTGCTAAGGACAATCTGTATCAATTTTCAACCAAGCAAATATGATGATTATACAGCCTCTGTGATTACACTTAAGACATGCTTTTCATTAATAATCCACTTTAATAAAAACCTTACATTACTCTCAGACAGACACAGCTAATGTCCAGGAGCTTTGTGTTCTGTTACAGATTGCAAATCCCCCTTTTTATCAAGCACAATTCATCAGTTTTTAACCACTTCTGGATAGATTTCATCTGGGTTGTGGACACCCATAACACAGCGTAAACACTGCTATGGCCATGATAAGAGTGCAGTGTTAATGTGAGTGTTCTGGGGTCACTGCTGGGTTGAGGGTGATCCTCCAGCACACACCTGTGCTCAGACACCCATCACTGATGAAGCGCTAGGATAACACATCGTGATCAGCAGATCGACGGCAGACACCTACAAACTGTATATCTATAAAATGTTCATAATAAAGTCACCAGTGTATATTAAAATGTGTGGTTGTATGTAGAATTTGTTTTTAAATGTTTAATACATTAATGTGTTATAATATTGATACCTACTGTAAGAATAAGGAAACTGTATTTAATGATATCAACATTTTAAACTGGCACAGACTCTATTCTGCTACTGTGCCCTTTGTCCTCATATGCACATCTCAGTATATTGACCTTTACAACAAAATATGACTGATTTAATTCAATAAAACAACCGTCATTAAACATCCAATGAAATAGTCACAGACAGAAAAGCAGAGACTCCACCTAAAGGAAGTACAGAAGAGTCACAGTCATCTTATCACTAGTGCACTTGAGAATAATCAAACTGACACCAATCAATTCAAACAAATTTGAAACAATCTGTTGATTCAGTGCCTAATCAACATAAATTGCTATAAGCCAAAGAACAGTTTGTTTGTTTGTGTGTGTGTGTGTGTGTGTGTGTGTGCACGTGTTTGTATATGTTGACCAAAAGCAAAATTTCTCTTCCAAAGAGTAAATAGTTTTGTCATTTATGTAATGTTTTGTATGTTCTCAGAACCTTCTCATTCCACAAAACCTTTCTCTCATTTTTTGCTGCAAGGCAAAATGTCTTTGTACTATTACTCATCATACACCAACATAATGAAAATTAAAAAACACAGGAAATACATATAAACAAATTAAATATAAATATATTTTAAAAGAATACACTACACTAATAACAATACACTAATGTTTTATAAAGAAATTGAGAGTGATTATAAGAAACAGAAGATTGTTGTAATGCATAGCTAATGAAGTGTACAGGAGAGTAGAGCTGTTTTCAGGCTGTGGTTTCGGCAGCTAGAGGGCTCCTGCAGAAGCATGGTCATTTGAATTAAGAGCTGTTATAGTGTCACTGTGGATCTTCATATTAATTAAAACAGGCACAATAACGAGGCCTCGTGCAAGACAACAGATGCAATAAAACAATGCAAAGCTGATATTGTAAATGCAACAAGTTATGAGCTCCAGAGACAATTAATTAAAAATGTATGGTACTGAGATAATAAAACTGAGTATTGTGTGCAAGGGAGAATTACATCTTAATGACTGTAATTGTTGATTTCAAACTGGGGATACATTTTAATCCTTTAAATGAGAAAGAAAAATACAGATGTCATCTTTGTTGCTGAAGGACTGGTTAACTGAAGAACATATAAAGGCTGAGATTATGCTTGCAATAATCAACTGTATAAAACCAAATATAACACAATAACTGCCCTTTTTATTGGTCAAAAACAAGTTCAGTCTTTGCCAAAAAAGAGTGTATTTCATTATTCTCATTTACAGTGTTACACAGAAATGAAGAGAGGCAAAAAGAAAGAGGCAGAGAGAGAAAGACTACTCTCTTAAAATTTGTCCAGCATATACCGAATGTTCTGAAGCAGAGTGCCTGGCTCCCACAGCAGATCAGACTGGCTGGAGGAGAACAGCCAAGCAAACTGCCAGACACAGAGCTTTGGGTCATGCAGTACAGCACAGTGAAAATAGCTGAGCTGAGCAGGGCTGTATACTGGACCTCACATTGACTTGCTTTTTTATTACAGTCCCTGTTACTGGAAACTTATTGTATGTGCTCCTAGTTTTATTATAAGCACTTCCTTCGCTGATATACCACCTGGTGGGCTGGTGTGATGTGGTGTCCAGTCCCAAGCTGCTGGGGGCAGGACAGGTCACTACAGAGTAAATGGTGTATATGGCTTATGTCACAGAATCAGAATTCTTCTTGACTGGGATTCTTTGGTCCAAGTCACAAACGTGCCATTTGGCACATTTAATCAATCATGATGAATGTGTTAGCCATTCTAGATAACGTCTGCCAGATGCTGTCAATATAAATATGAATTTGCACTTGAAGCTAAAATGTAAAAATAAGCTAATATATAACTTGCTAATTCATACATTTTCAAAAATGTAATTAATTTGTACTCAGTTGCTACCATATCCCAGAAACTTTTATTGGTCAGTACTACATCTCATAAAGAGCTGGATTTTACTTTTCTGATTCTTACTTGAAACCCAAGTTCTGGGTGCAGCTTGAAAATAGCATGCGACTTTTGATCGACTTTGGCAATCAAAATAACAACTCAAACTCATGCACAATCAAAATAACAACTCAAACTCATGCACAATCAAAATAACAACTCAAACTCATGCACAATCATGCACAGCTCGGAGTCATTCACCCTTTAGCTAATTAAGCTTGACAGCCTGTTATAGTTCTCTGTCAACTTATGAATTTTGGCCCTCTTTTGTCATTAGGGGTTAGTAAGACAAGTACATTTCTTTTCTCATGAACCCCTGGTCTGGTCTTCACTACACACAAACAGAAAGACACTACGGAGCCTCCAGTGCTACATTTGAGTCTAGTGCAGCTACTACATCCTGGACCCTCCAGATATTCCCCAGAGTTAATAAAGCATGTTTCATGTGAAAGCATTCACAGGTGCATGCAATTGCCTCTGACTATAATTCTCATCATTTTTAAAAATGCATCTCAAATCACGTCATTTTCATGTAGCCAGAGTGTGAATTTCACTTATTTGAGTTTTTATATTAAACAATACTTCTAACAGGAATCTACACTGTTTTGCTCAGTGCTGTTGTTAATCTTAAAAAAGGCATCCAGTCTAATAAAAAATCTGCCCAGTCCTGTTCTAAACGTTTGAAGGGATGGCAGTTTCCAATCGGTAATTGTGCTTAAAAATGTACATTTTAAGTCTTAACACATAACACACAACTGGAAGACATGTTTGGAAGACTAGGAACAGAGCTGACTGTACAAACAAAAACAGTTCTGTGTATTTGGCTTTTGTTACATTTACGGCATTTGGCTGACGCTTTTATCCAAAGCGACTTACAATTGTGACTGAATACATCTTGTGCAGTTGAGGGTTAAGGGCTTTGCTCAGGGGCCCAAAAATGAAAACTCAGCAGAGGTGGGGTTTGAACCAGCAACCATCTGATTACTACTCAAGTGCCTTTACCAGTGAGCTACCACCACCCATGTTGTTTGTCTCTTCAACAACGTGGAAGAAGCTCTAAAACCAAAAGAAAAACAGAACCAACCAAAGAAATAAAAGACTGACAGAACACATCCACTTACACATCCCTTTAATAAAAGGCTGACAGAACACAGCCACTTACACATCCCTTTCCAAAGCTGCTTGCTTAATGTATGGTGTCCATACACCCTGATCGGTGGGTGAGTGTAACTGAAGTGTATATTTGAATAATAAATGTCTTCATATGCATGTTAATATGAGACAATTATGTGGATAAGAAACGAAAAATAGTATATGTTGTTTCATTCAGCACCCTTAACTCTCAGATTCGTCAAACGTCAGATTGTTCCAACCAGTGTTTTGATGGCCATCTAATATGATATAAAGTAAATTTCAAAATAAGATGGACCTTTAAAAAATCCATTATTTGTCAGCAGATCAATTGAGTAAAATTAAAAGAAAACTGAAAAATGCAGCCTGCATAAATATTCGACCCCCTTAAGACTAGAACATGGTAGAGCCACCTTTTGTTGATCTAGGCTTTTTCACAGTCGTGGGCCATTCTCAACAATGTGTGTGTGTACTTAAGTCTCAAGACTTTGTTCAGTGGTCCTTAAACATATTTCTCCAATTTTACCTTTGTTGGATCTTGAGTCTTACACAATAACCAGACCAATTATTTTAAATATCAGTGCAAGTAATAAAGTACAATTTACTTTATAATAATAGATAAACAAAACTGCTTACAAAATTATTATATTAATATTTATAGCAGGGTGTATGACAATAGTAGTACAGTGCTCTAACTAACTTTTTCATCAAAAACAGAGTTTGTGTTTGTTTAGGTAACAAGTCAAATAGCCAATCTATTAGATCAAACACATGAAAGAAAAAGAACTTTGTTTGCGTAGCTGGTTAAATGATTGATAACAGTACATTTCCAAATAACATTATTTGCATTTCCTCACTAAATGACCAGAATCAGTGTAATTGTACACAGTGTAAATATTGTGCATGTTATTCATAGTGGCAAAAATATAAACCGAGCTTTGAAAAACAGTATAGTGTTGCCATTTTCTCTCAGGAAACATTACATCCAGAATTGGCGAACACTATTACACAGCACCCATCCATTTGCCCTATAACGGTGAAATGGATACGTGAGAGATCTCCAACAACGCTCCAAAACAGCCAGACCCACAGGGCTTTACCTGCTTTTTTTGATGAACGGCCTCGTGAGCCAAGCCGATTATCTCAAAACGACATTACTCGGACTGATTAATCGGCCGGACGATCAATCGGTCAGTTCCTCGCTGACTTCTGCTTAACGCTGTTTTCTCACAGACTGGCCGGTCTGTGCTTTTTACAGGACAGGTTTATAATGGAAATAAAACTTCCAATGTACACCTGTCCCTGTCTTTTCATGTTTTCTATCCCTGGTAATTTGTCATACCGTCAGTGCCAAACGTTAAAACGCAAATGACTAAATGTTTGTCACTGGATAACGTTAGTTTTAGTAGGCCTACTCGGTAAGATTTAGTAGCTTAGTTCGTTCATCAAACACAAAGTGCACTTGAGGTATTAGCGATTTATGCTCAACGATCAGTCCTCTAATAACGTATTTTCACTGAATCGCACAAAACGAATTTTAGACGGTTGTCTTAATGTTAAAACGTAGTTAGGACACCACAGAATGTGTACAACGCTAATGCTTTTTACCGTTTACATACATTTTAAAGCGTAGAAAGTTTAGTCCTATGAAACACCAAGTGTGAGGAGTTGGATGTGGCCAATGAGAAGTACTTGCTAAAAACATCTTTCTCCTCGCGTTTTGAACCAAAACAAATAAAACAACTTAATAAATCCTACTGCTAAACTAATTACCTGACGTTGTAGTTTGTCAGGTGGTTAAGGTATTTTATAAATGAGAGGACTAATCCATAACTATACTTGACATTTATTAATGATCCTGTTCTCTTAACAATCCAGTTCTTTATCGGTGGATCAAAAATCTATCATTTATATTGTCTACTCCCACCCCACCGCCTAGCAGAATTGGATATCCCCCTTTTTGAGGGGGAAACCAGAGATATTAGGACAATCTTAAAAGGTCCTTACTCACGGTCCTGAAGTCACAGATGTGTCCCCTGCTTAATCCAGTAAACATAATACATTTGTTTGATTAGTGTTGCACGTGCTCAGATTCCATCTGGCAGTTTCTGGTAAAGTCAATCCATGACTTGATTCGACCCTCAAAAGACCCGCCCATTTTATAAGTGAACAGGTACAAACTGTCCTGCACCTTCTGTGACCGTACAGCTGACCACCCACAGCTACCCGAGCTGTACAATAAGGAAGCATTTCAATAAGGTGAGAAGTTCAAACCTTTCGGCTATATACATATTTTTCAAGTACTGCACAAAAGTCTTAGGCCACCATTAAATTTGTTGTTTTAGCAATAGTATAACAGTATCAATAGTATACTGTATAATAGTATAACAGTATCAATAGTATACTGTATAATTGCAATAGTATATAATTACTTCTGAGGCTCTTTATTAAAATGCAACCAAAAAATACAGGCAATTTATATGCAATATTAAAAAACAGGAGAAATCACTACAGCACCTAACTGAATGTATGTTATTAATAGTAAAAAAGTATTTTAAACTAATGGCATTTTAAACTATTGGATTAAACTAATGGATTACTAAGGACCCGAGAGAATAAATATGTTAAGTTGCAAATATCTTGTTGATAAACAGGAATGTTTTTTTCATGTAAATCCAAAATAAATACTTACTGTAGTATATATATATATATATACACACACACACACACACACACACACACACACACACACACATATATATATATATACACACACACACACATACACATATATATATATATATATATATATATATACACACATATATATATACGTAAGTGAGGAAATACTCCAGCTAAACATCATTTGGGAACTGTGTCCCAAGAAGAAATGACTGAGTCAAATACAATAAAGAAAAGAGAGATTACAGGACAGAGAAGAGCTCCCACAAGAACCGTGAATCTGTTTTCACGAAACAGTTACACAGGCCAAGGGGATATCATAAAAGAGAGCTTTCATCCACTCAGAGTAATGGGGGATGCCAAGGCAGGATAAAAAGATGAACACATGACTTCTCTAAGCAGCACAGTGACCTGTGGAGGGGGTGCGAGGTGTGGCTGTAACAGTGACCTGTGGAGGGGGTGCGAGGTGTGGCTGTAACAGTGACCTGTGGAGGGGGTGCGAGGGGTGGCTATAACAGAGTTCCGCTCAGGTGTAATTAATCAATAGTCTCACAGAAGCCATAAGGGCAACAGCTTATAGGAAGACCTCTCAGTTTAACACCGAGGGAAACGCCTACTCTTCCACACTGACAGAGTGGAAATTATAATATTTTTCTCTCATCTGTAAAGGACCTTGAATTACCTCATATGTGCAATATAAATAACTCTTCCTTGCCTTGTTTATGATGGAGGATTGGTGTGAGACAGGATCGTTTAAATGATACAAGTTATTTGCTAAGACAAAAATATAAAATTAGAATGCAGTCTTGAATTGTGGTTTAGAGTCATTTTTAGAAGCAGTTGATGGATACTTGTTAAGTAATTTGGTTTGAACCCAATTAACATTTAGTATTAAAATGTAGAATTTAAGATCAAAACAAAAACCATCTGACAGGGATAGTCGTAACCAGTTAAGGCCAGCCAACAGCACTTCTGTCTGCCAGTGTGCAGATGTGAGAAGGTGTTCACATTAACAAGCCCCATGTGGATCCTGGACGACGCAGATGTTCGTGTTGTAGCACGGCTATAGCAATGAGCACCATCATTTTGTAAATTTTAAATGTTTAAAGTTATATAAGTCAAACTTTGATGTTAAATAAAGGTTTATATTGAAACCTGTATTCTGGAAACAAGTCACGTGATTGTTTAAAGAAATTCTATGAATGTATTAATTTAAACTGTCAGAACTGCAATTTCAGAATATCAGATTTACTGAGGAAAAATACTGAGGAAAAATAGATTTGTCACAATATGTTGAACTGCCACTCACTAAACAGGGAATTCGGTGTAGGGAGCTTTTGTATTTGTAATTTTTAGATTTGAAGATCCTACAATTTAATTATTATTATTATTATTATTATTAATTAAAGATAAACTGTCATCTGTAAAGGCTGTGATTCCAGTTGTACTCAGCTGTAGATGTAAATATGTTTGAATTATTGCAGACATTTGGCTCTTTAACTTCACTCTCACTGTTTAATTTAAAATTTAATGTGAAGGAATAGTGAAGCCAAAAAGAACAACACAAGTTACTTCCATATAGTAGAATCATTCCATATGGTTCAAGATCTGACCCATTAGGCAGCGTTGCACTTGGGAAACCTTCTTTGGAGAAGCTTAGAGGTCTAAACCATTACCAAAAGAAAACATTTATGATGGTGTAACACTCCAGTGGTTCAAACATTCTTATTTCAACAGACTCCAATACAGACTTTTACCTTTTACTGCCACTGCCACAGTTAACTGAGACAGATTTTTAACTCACGACACTGTGAGCCAATTTTAGTGGCCCCAGAACGAATAGACTCGGGGGGTGGGTGGGGGGTGAGATGTTAAGTTGCTGATGGAAGAGGTCAGAAACCAAAAGAGTAAGAAAAAGGGAAGAAGAAAACAAAAAAGCAGGGCAAGGAGCGAAGGTGTGGAGGAGTTGGAATAATACAAAGGAAAATAAACAGATGAATACCTGAGTAGGCAGAGGCTGGGCAAAGGGTCATAGAGTAACTTCTGGAGCATTTGCTTTGTGCAGTGCAAACTGACAAAGGGTAACACTGTGTGACATTATACAGTGTTTGGCTCTGAACATGGGATTAAGGAAGCAAGATTAGCATATGCATAGCATCCACTGCTGAAGTGAAGTGCTTTCGTTAATGTCTCTACAGTCTAAGAATGTTTATTGGATTAGTTTACATTTAGATTTTCATCTGAAGTCCTTGAGCATTTGGCAAGACCCAAGGTAAACCCATTGTTCCCAAGAAAAGAGCCGTGGACTTGAAGGTTGTGCCAGGGGGAGAGCTGTGATAAATGGGGCATCTGCAGATCCTCATGCTTTGAGGAAAGATGAAACTATGGCACTGGGCACCAAGCTCTGGTTCCAAGGCACTGAAACATTTATGGAGTGGCGGATACATTTGCGAGTCAAACAGGACTGGGATATGTGCTGGGATATGAGCTGGGATATGAGCTGGGATATGAGCTGGGATATGTGCTGGGATATGTGCTGGGATATGTGCTGGGATATGTGCTGGGATATGAGCTGGGATATGTGCTGGGATATGTGCTGGGATATGTGCTGGGATATGAGCTGGGATATGTGCTGGGATATGAGCTGGGATATGAGCTGGGATATGAGCTGGGATATGAGCTGGGATATGTGCTGGGATATGAGCTGGGATATGTGCTGGGATATGAGCTGGGATATGCCCCTCCAATGTGCTGCTTCAAGCTCAACAATGTAGCCACTACAGCAACAGTTAGGGCCCAGATAAGCAGAGAAACTGACATTTACATAAACATTTAAACTAACTGCTAAACTGCTAAATCTGACATTTAAAGAGCATGATTCTGAGGTAAAATCATCTTTTCCTGAGATAATCCCATAGTATTCTTGAGCATGGAGTGTTTAGGTAGCTTGTTACTACAGGTAAGCATTATTGTTAATACAGGTAGCATTATTGCGCTAAATTATACCCTTGAGGAAGGGACACAGTAGTATCCTAACAGGAGCTGATTATCACTAAAGCGTTCCGATTGCTAATGGTCCAGTACAGATAATGAGGCTGTCGTAATGGCCTTTACTACTGCGTGGATTCATTTTGCTCAGCCGTCTGCTCTGTGTTAAGGTAAGTGGATGAAGCAATAAGCCATTCACCGAGAGAACAGTTGCTGGAAAGAACAAGAGGGGATCATTCTGTAGAGCAGCAAAATGAACATTGTTAGTGTAAGATAAGCTCCTTAGCAGTGAGGCGAGGGGGGCAGGCATAAACAAAAGAGACAAAGAAGTGAGTCTGGAAAAATCAGGGCAGTTAAAGGAGGGGGTGGAGAGGAAAGAGATGGAGGATATAACATTAAGAGGGAGAGCAGGACAGGAGAACATGGTGGAGGAGTAAAGAGGTGAAGTGGTGGAGGTAAAGAAAAATGACACAGACAAGGACAGAGGAGGTTAAAGAGAGAAAACAAAGGGAGGCTGAGGAGATGGAACAAAAAGAGAGGAATGGAGGGGGTGGAAAATACATAAGCATGTCGAAGGGAAGTGAGGAGTCAGCATGTCAGAACCAAGAGAGGAAGTAGTGGAAAACATTTGAGGCTCTGAGAAACTCCTGATCAAAGCTAACCGTTGTTTTTCAGTCCTGCGTTTCCTTTGATGGATATATATTTAGAAGTACCCAGCTCTCATGAGCTGTATATCAAATATTCTGTGTAATCTGCCAGAATGAAGCCAAACCGTTTATAAACCTACATTCTATCTGATAAGAGGCAAAATAGAAAGAAAATAGAAAGAAAATAGAAAGCACTCTAAAATGACTCTTTGACTTTATTAAACATTCTCCATTTATTCTCCATTGATTCAGAATTCTGTTTAAAATGAGAAAAATCCCAGTTTGCTCTGGAACATTCCAGTTTACTGCATCACCAACACAAGGACCTTGTGTATCTCCATCACAGTCACAACAACATTGCATTTTCTGAGATAATATTGATGTGATTTTTCTTCTTTTTTTAGCTTTTCAAAACAGCAACAATTTAATTTTAGAAATGATTTAAATTATTTTCATCCCCTGCAAATCTGTCAACATTCTGACAAACACACATTCACACACAAACACACACACACAGAGAAAGAGGAGGGAGAGAGAGAGAGGGAGAGGGAGAGAGAGAGAGAGAGAGAGAGAGAGAGAGAGAGAGAGAGAGAGAGAGAGAGAGAGATTCAACTAAGGACATGCTGGAATGTGCCCAGCACCCAACTTTTTTTTTGTAAGGTTTCACTTTTCATTATGAGCTGGTTTAGCGTAACACCTCTGTCAAAGGCACCACTGTAGCTACTGTACTTTATATAAGAAAGGAAGGGAAATCATGAGGATTTACGCAGTACATATTAAGTAGCAGTATAACGCATCACCAGGGATCACTCCATAGCAGTATAATGGATCACCAGAAACCACTCTACAGCAGTATAACGCATCACCAGAGATCACTCTATAACAGTATAACGGATCAACAGAGATCACTCCATTGCAAGCAAGGTGTAAAAGCACATTTGAAAAGATGATGAAAAATGAAAGGTTTATGTTCCTCAAAGCATATAATGACTTTAACAGAAAACATTGCATCTTTTCTGTTACCATAGAAGTGATAATAACCATGCAAAATGAAAGACAAAGTAGCTACATTCACATACAGAGCTGCTAGGCAGGATATAATTATATCCTATAAAAGTGAGGGAAAATGCATAATTAAGCTCCCATAAATACACTAGTAATTTTCCTTTTCTTCAGTTCATCAGCCGTGTAGTCAGATGCTTTTGTTCTCCATGGCGTGGTTCTACTCGTCACCACAAGGTGGCAATGAGAGACTCATCAATTATTAAATAGCATATTCCATACATTAACACTTTTTGTGTGTGTGTGTGTGTGTGTGTGAGAGAGAGAGAGAGAGAGAGGGAGAGAGAGAACATGTAACTAATTATTCTAATCCTCTTCTACAATCACAATATTTAATCTACTATTCTTATCAAATTAAGACCCAGAATCATTTCAGCACTGTCCCATTTTCTAAAAATACAATTAAAAGTACAATTAAATATAAATATCCCACAGTTTCTCAGAGCCATACATCCAATTTAGATCTGTTGTGGGTTATACTGAAAAAATTAAGGTTTAAGGTGACTCTAGAGAATTAAAGTTTAACGTGACTCTAGAGAATTTCACTGTTCTGGTTATACGTTGTGCTTATATTATATTTTCCTGCTGCACAAATAAAGCTACAGTAAAAATGAAAAATGACCCATAACCAATATTGAATCAAAACATTTACGTTTCCCCCGAATGATCTCTGAACATATAACTCAATCAAATACTGCCCTCCTATGGCTTAATTTAGTAACTAACGTTAAGATTAAAACCTCCTCTTTATCTTTTTTATTAGATTTATTATGAAAAATGTATTGTGACGTGACGATCAGAAATGTAGATGTCAGATCACACCACTGCAAAAGAACATAGTGGGGCAATACTGTGTCTCTATAGCTATTACACGCACAAGTGTAAAAATCTCTGAACAATTTGAGAGAGAGAGAGAGAGAGAGAGAGAGAGAACAAACTTTCTTCCCTTTCAGCAAAAGTTATGCCTTCATTATGTAGCAGTCAGCCAGAGGTGAGAGTGGGATTTTTAGAAACATGGAGCTGCACTGAATTATTGATAAGTCTGCAGAGGCAGGCATCAACGCACAAGCAGAGACACAGACACACAATAAACTCACGCACACATTCCCAGAATGCTGAGCATCAGAAAGTGATGGTTTATCTCCTGAGCCAGGCTGCAGGTGGCAGGAAAGATCCCAGAGAAAGCGAGAGACCCAGACAACTTCTCCTCTTATAGGAGGAGCTGTGAGATATGATCTGCACTCGGGTTTCGTGCTGCTGCACCTCTGATGGAGCTGTCTAAGATCAAAGAGCATGCCTCTACTTCTCATTCGCCCTAAGCAGCAGATGAGAGAAATGGGGGGAGACAGGAGCAAGAGGGCAAGGAGAGAGAGAGAGAGAGAGGGAGAGACAGAGGAGGGAGAGGAGGGCAGCACCACGGTGGAGGAGCACACCAAGGAAAAAAGCTGAAAAAGAAAAATGAACAAATAAACGGAAGTCACAGTGTAGTCCTGGAGGCCGAGAAGCATCTCTAAGGAAACAACAGTACTGATATCTGGGAGGGTGTGTGTGTGTGTGTGTGTGTTAAGGTAGCATAGTGGGCATCGCATACAGGTGTGTAAGTGAATAAGTGGGTCCATGTGCACATGAACATATGTTTACGCAGGTGTGTGTGTGTGTGTGTGTGTGTTTGAGAGGCTTTTCTTTCACCTCCCACAGGGTGCTGGTCTCAAGAGTAAGCAGGACAGGATATTTTATCTTGGCTGACATCCCAATCAATCAGAATGACAGTGATGGAGACCCCCAGTGGGCAGACACCAGCTGCCCCTCTACTGGTCGTCTACCACACATACCTGTCATTATCACACACTTACAGAGAGAAGGTGTATTCCCACACTGTCAAAATGTCAAATAAACCTCAAAGGACTTGTAGGATTTTGTACATTTTAATTTCATTATTAATTGCTCTAAGATAAACTGGCCTCATGTTAATTGAGGCCCCAGGTGTGGGGGTTCCTCTAGGTTCCTCCAAGACCAGGATAACGGACCCCAGCAGACACAACAGAAAACACTACTGTCTCAATTGTTCCTTTGTTTGCAATATCAGCAAAGACCACAAAGGACCCATAGCCTTTACCCCCCATTCCACCCCTCCCCTACCTCACAACTAATTAATGGCTCTTCTACACTCATGCGACTGCACTTTCACACACTATTAGCCTGGCAGCCATCGAGCTTCCACACTGTACACGCTGTGTGCGTGTCTCTACAGTACACATATATCACATAGAATAAGGCTCATTAAATATCTGGCACCTGCTGCTATGGAGAACAATTAGCCCACAGCAATGCACCAGCCTGTCCATTCCTCTCTGTCCTGCTTTAGCCAGGTGGAGCTAATCGCTAATGGCTAATTTCAGATGGGACCAAAGATTAAAACATTTATTCACACATGTATAGCACAATCCAATTTGAAATAAAAGGTCATGCACCTATTTCCATTGCTAACTCCTTTTAAAACGTTGAATGAAACAGTCTTCAAAATTGCTGATGCATCATGACCAGATGGTTTACAGCTTATTTGGCCAGAATAAACACACAGGAAAGAAGCACAAGGGGATCTACTGAGAGGAGCTGCATACAGAAGTCAGAATGCTGAGCCAGGAAGGAATGAAACTACAGTTCTACCACCAGCCACTCCCAACATCCCCCATCTTTTTTTAGTGAGAAAACTCACAAGCAAGACTGAGAGCACAGGGGAGAAATAAATTCAGAAAACAGGGCGAACTTATCGAGCCCCAGGGACTTCGCCTTTCCTCTTTCTCCAGAAACCCATTCAGCCCAGGCCCCCCATTAGGCAGGCTGTCAGGCACAGGGAGCACAGCTGGGGGCCTTTGAGAAGACAGAAGCAGGACTGAAATGAATTTGCCCTGGTCACGTAGAGCAGGCGTCAGATACGGACCCAACTAGCAATCCATCACAGGCACCAGCCTCCTGTCAAGAGGGAGAGAAGCAGAGACAGGGGAAAAGAGGCTGGGAGGGCGGGTGTGGTGTACACCTTGTCAAATCACCCCCCACCCCACACACCCTGCACCTCGTGTGCCCCCCACCCCAGGGGGGACATGGGGGGATGGGATTGTTGCATTTTGTCTTTCGGCAAAATATGCATGCATGCATTCACCCATATACTGCAGACCGGCAGCCTGTGTAAAACAACTTGCCTACACCCACACACTCCTGAGTACAGACTGGAGATTGAAACCAAACTGGAGACCAATTATCCCACACTGCGGACACCTTTCAAGCAGGCGTGTGGCCCATTCTTCTCTGCTCGATGGGACTGGATGGATCTTTGACCAATGTTCAGTCCACTTGAGGGTCCCATGAGAACAGACACGCACATGTCCACACACTCAATTTTTGTTGTTGTTGGCTTTGTCAATGGTCAGTTTTAACATGCTGTGTTAATTAGCCTCATGAATGCTTCTTTCATGCTTCTCTCTCCTGCTCATTTAGCTGGTGGAGCTTCCAATGGTGGGGGGGGGGGTACCATGCTGTTAGCTGCAAATATCAACTACAAACAATTTGATTAGTGTTAGTGTCACTTTAGTTATTAATACTATTCATAAACACTTTAGTTTGGGCCCAATGTATTTGAACTTATTGATTTAAATGTTTGGTTGTTATTAATTCTGGTTTTAGGTCTAGAAGTGGCAACCTAAGCGTGTGGTCAAATGATGGAAAGTTTGACACAATTGAATGACAAGCAGCTAAACACATTTTAAAATAAAAACATTTAAAAATAACTCATTTATATCCTTAAAAAAACTTTATTGTTCATAAGGAAGGAGTTACAACAAACATGCGTCTTACCACAACAGAACATAAAATGATATTGCACTGGTTTAAGTAGGGG
>JAOXYF010000018.1:4825714-4843865 GCA_028565775.1 Sternarchorhynchus goeldii | reverse complement strand
TATATAATTTCTACTATAAAATGTGCAACTGCTCTGCAATTTAATTTAGGCTACTAGTAGTGGCACAGGCCTGGACCTCAGAGAAGCAGTACATATAGTACATGACCAAGAGGAATGCTTCACAAGAGGAATGTCATCAGACTTTCTAGCAAGGGAGCTGCACTCATTAACCCAGCATCCCGTCATCAGAAATAAAGGGGAAAATAAATAAATAATAGTTGAAAGCCCTGGCACATTTGCATACTAATAGTACTAATACTAATACTAACAGAGTGCGCAGCTGTGGAGAGTTCATGGGCGTGAAATGAAAGTTATGCCTTAATTATAGTAATCCTGGAAAGTACCACACTTCCCAGCATCTACATACTAAGAAATGTTTAATTCATTGTGGTCATTTATTTCCATTTTCACTTGGCCTTTATTGTTTAGATTATCGAGGTATTTGAGTTTACCAAGGTTAAGGTTTAGGTTTTCATTTTAATTTCAGAATGTTTGGGTTTATTCGAGTTTACCAAGGTTCATTTTAATTTCAGAATGTTTGGGTTTATTTGAGTTTACCAAGGTTCATGTTAATTTCAGAATGTTTGGGTTTATTTAGGCTTTTTATCATTTGTTTAGGTGTTAATGTAAAACATTTATGATTAGTAAGAAGAAAAAAAAAACATTTTTTAATGTTTTTAATGAGGTGAATTTATGAACAAACAGCTCATATCCCTTGAAAATTAAATTTACACTTTTACTGGCACTAAGCCTAGTGTATGGGTGGTTTTGAATTACTGTCATTCTAGTCTTTTGTCTTTTCTATGCTTCAATGAGTCATGGTGATGTAAAACAAACAAATAAATAAATAAAACTTTAGCCCTATGCTTGTGCATAACCAAGGAACATGTACTAGGAAAGACTTGATACTCTAAGCTTGTATTCATGTGCTTAGTGGAGAATGTGACACAGCTCTGAAAATCCATCACTTATCTATCAAGACTGGCTACCTGGGAAAGCTACATTACTAAACCCACATGAACCCAACCCAAAACATATGCACACACGCACGCACACGCACACGCACACACACACACACACACACACACACACACAATATTAAGAAAACATGATTGAACTCGACTTTACCAAAACGTCAGTGCAGTTTTGACAGTATAAACAGAGATATATAGACCCTGATCTGGTTGACTAGGAAGACCACAGGTTTATTTCCACAGGTTTACAACTTCTTGTCATAGGCTGCTTGGTGTGTAAAGCTACAGTCTACAGACACGATCAAATCGGTGGATGTTACTGGAGGTCAGCACTACAGTGTGCTACTGATCTAGCTGACAGCAAGAACAAAAGACAGAAGAGAGTGGAGGATATCTGCACTCTCTTCAATCTATTCACTGGACAGAAGAGCAGCAAGTCTTGCTGTGATGATACCTCTGCTCTACAGTGATGATACCTCTGCTCTACAGTGATTTGTAAGCACTTTATAAGTCGCTCTGGATAAGAGCGTCTGCCAAATGCCAGAAATGTAAATGTAAATGTGATGATACATCTGCTTTACAGTGATGATACCTCTGCTCTATAGTGATACATCTGCTTTACAGTGATGATACCTCTGCTCTATAGTGATACATCTGCTCTACAGTGATGATTCCTCTGCTGTATAGTGATGATACCTCTGCTGTATAGTGAGTGATAAAGAACAAGAGATTCTGTCTCTCCTTCTCTTGGGAGTGAGGGTGGGTTTAGCTGCTTTAATCTACCCGTTTTCAGAGCACTATCTGAGCAGCGGAAGCATTTTTTTAATTCACATATTTAGCTGTTCTTTATTCTGAGCTTTTATTTCAGCAACGTATTGATATGCAAGGGCTTCATCAGACAGGTGACTGACAGTGCAAGCAGCTATCGGCTTGCTACTGTGAGCTCAGTCCTATTACTCTGTACTGCAGAGTGTCAGAGATGCAAGCAGAGACCCCCTGTGACAGAGCAGCTCTGTTTTAAGCCATATGCTCAGTGCTGTCACAAGTATATGCAGATGAAACCATTAAACCTGTGTACACACAACCAGCATATAGTATTGCATATTAGCAGATGGTCGGACACACGGACACACACACGGACACACACACGGACACACACACGGACACACACACGGACACACACACGGACACACACACACACACACAAATGCAGAGAGGAGGACACACAGAAACAGCACAGTCTAGAAACACTTCACGCTCACACAGAACGGAGAAAGTTCATAAATGTCATTTACATTGATCATGAGATTCATGGTTACGTGCTTCAATTTTTCAGCAAACAGAATAATTTGTGTCCCGAGGCTCATGCCACCAAGCGCCGGAAAGCTGAATGGCGTAATTGCAGCTAACAGATGAGACAAGCCTATTAACACTGAGCGCTCCAATTATGTGCAAACACCTGCTGCTCCGGCTTCTCGTCTTAGCCCTGCACACTGGCTCACTTTTAAAACTACCAACAGGCGGTCATGCTCAACCCTCCTTCCTCCAGCCGCTCCTCCGCTCAGCCTGTACTGCACACTGGGCCTCAATTTTAGGTTCAAAGCTAAATGTACTACCTTAAAGCTTGAGACTCTAGTTAACTACTTGCTTTTAAAAATACTCAACAAAGAAATCATAAAAGACGAGCAGTAGCAAGCACAGACCATTGAAGAAGTTCTTTTTTACAAGTTTCTGTTGGATTTGTGAGGACCCCAAGGTAGATACAGTGGCAACAGCACACACCATCAAACGCTGCGGTTCAGCTGTATTTTCTATTCTAATTTACAGCAATTTCCCTTTGGAAGGGAGGAGGGAAATTGATAAGCCACAGACACCACACAATGAAGGTTCTGAAGCAGCCTGCAGACAATCAACATTACCTCAAATCAACATTACCTCAATCAACATTACCTCAAAGTTTCAACGTTTTATTTGTCACATACATAGTCATAAATGGTCTGTACAGCACTACAGTAGCAACCGTCTGTCAAGGAGGTACAGTGGCAACCGTTTGTGAGAAATCACACATCGAGCTACATTAAGACAGAGGCTGCCTCCAAAGGCTAAGTGGCTGTATTGAATGGTGGAACTGGGATGCTTAAAAAAAGGGGAGAAAAGAGAAAAATCAATTCCTTATTTTTGTGTCATCAGGAGAGGAGCGACTACAAACTGCATAATTGATTTAGGAAATCGCTTCAGCAAGATTCAAACACTTTAGTTCTGCTTGCATACAAACATATGCACACACAAGCCTGCAAGCACAACATACACACACATGCTCTATTTCAATAGGTTATTAAAACGAGAAGCACAGAGGGAAGTTACACAATGTTAGCTATAAATACGGCAGGCAACATAGCAGACAGAGCAAGGGCACTGGGACAGTATGTGCAAAACCAAACAAAACCAGCAAAGCTTTCTGCTATATACCCACGTTACACCATCCCCCAACTCATTTAACAGAATGTATTATACAGTCTCTCATCAGTTTATTTGAAACATGCACCTCATAGGTACAGCATCTTACTGGAGGACAATCTCACCCTAGCAATAATGTGCGTGTACTAGGGCTGAAAAATCAAAAAGCAGTGATTGATGACGGCTAGATTTGGTTCGGTTCGGTTCAGCTCCAACGCAGCACGTTAAAAAAAATCTTATATTCTGTATTCTGGCTGAAGCCCTTTTGTTTCAACCTACAGTATGTACATAAGAATAAGATAATCAACCTGTGTTGTAGCCGCGAAGTTTATGTTTATTTGATGGTAATGACGTTTTGTGTTCGTATATGAAGGCTGCCTACAAAAAAAAAACAAAAAACACTGATTTATTCATTCCACTTTTATTTCTAAAGTTTATATAGTTTTATAAGAGGAGGTTTCATAGACCTGACATTAATTTTTTAGTTTGCAGGTATAGACATCCATTGTGGATGTTCTTGGCGGTTTTTCGGTGGCTTTTATATTGTTCATATCAATATCGCAATTATAATTATATCGACCGAAATTAAGAAGTATATCGTGATATAAATTTTGCCAATATCATTCAGCCCTAGTGTGTTCAAACTCCAGCAACACTGCCGTGCCTGATGTACCTATGCCAACACAACACCTACAACTTTGCTGCTAGCAGGTTAGTGTCACTCTTCTGGTGGAGAAGCTCTGCAGTCCAGATAATGTGGGCAGGAGTGGAGGGGCAGAGGTTGGCAGGCAAACTGTGTATGGCATCAGATAGGCTACACGCTATAACTACACACTTATAAAACTGGACCTGTAAAGTAGGTATACCTAATAAACTGGTCGATAAAGTAGACAATGAGTGTATATAGCCAAGTATCTTGCACAACAGTGCACTGCACACATCTGTGATCGACTTTAGGACTGAAATAGAAAGCAAATTTAGTTGAGGTAATTAAGGTGTTAGCTGGCAGAAAGCCAACAGGAGAGAGGGACAGAGAAGAGCACTGATAACATAATTACACTGTTCTTCCTCAAGTTATTAATTGAACTGTACATCAAAAAAGTCTCCATCAGCAGCTTGAGTTACCCATAAGGAAGACCACAATAAGAGTGAAAAAATTAGTGATTGCAAGGCATAGTTTGTGTTTAGGTGTAGGTGGCTGGTGTGTAGAAGAGAGGGAGATAGTGGATCCGAGAAAGAAAACACTGGAAATCTGGTGCCATTCTTCCTATATGACAAATGTAGTGCACATCACAGGCAATTATCCTTTCTGATCTTATCAAAACATAGCTTCTTTACAGCTTTATTGACTTGATGGCTTAAACAGACCAAATGAACATGAAGCTTCTAAAACCTTTCTAAATACTCTGTTTAATTAAAAAAAAGAGTAAAATTCATGTCAAAAGTACATAGAAAATCGGAACAAACGAACAGGCCGGCTGCACAGAAGTTAAACAAACTCTGTCTGCTCAAGACTTGTCTACTTAAGAGAATGAACCAGTGAAGTGTGCAGTGAGAGTGAAGAGAGCGTGAGAGCAAAAGAAGATAAGGAGAGAGTGGGAAAGGGAGTTAATAATCATAATGAGCTCAAGACAATAAGAGAAGCCCATATGGATTCCAACATGGCTGGCAAAGTAAATTAGGAAAAAGATATGCTTTCAATGTGTTCCAGTGCAGAAGACCATACACGGGTGAATATAATCATCAGCCAATTCTCCTTAATCCCTTGCCCAGTTTACACTAGGTCTTAGCTCCACTATTAGCCCTGATGGTAGCTGTACCTGTCCATATACAAGCCAAAACAGAATAGCACAAACAAGCTGCAGTAAGGCTTAACAAATTAAACGAGCATCATCTGTTCCTGCTCATTGACCCATCAGCCTTCACACACAAGGAGACAAAAGGTACAGAAGTCAACTACAAGGAAGGAGAGGAGTCAAATAGGCGGTTCTGCTACAGTCTTAGCCCTGTTGCTATGCAAGCGTTGCGCCCAACCCTTACTTCTCTCTGAGATGCAGGAAGACAGGAGCGAGATGACAGGACAAGGGGTAAAGAACCTGCTGTGGAAGATAAAGAACCCATCTTACAGACGATTGTTGCACATGTGCTTGTGTGCGCACACACACACACACACACACACACACACACACAGCAGGTTAATGCAGACCTGTAGACTTGATGTGGGACGTGTGCGTTAAAGGCCAGCTTGGCAGAATGTGTGTGGTGCTGACAGCACTGTGTTTTCACAGCACCGCACCTCCTCAAGCAACACATAGGAGCGATGGCACAAGATGCATGCAGATGACAAAACAGCAGAGCAGCTGGATGAAAAACACAATCCTCAGGAGTGAGAAATAAAAGGAGAAGCAGAGGACACGTACATGCATGCATACACACACATGCATGAGGGAGTGCACGCACGCACACACACACGCACGCACGAGGGAGTGCACACACACACATGCACAAGGGAGTGCGCGCACGCACACACACACACAGCTGTGTATCCTGCTCATCTGACTACTAAATCTAATTATCTGATGAGAACAACACTGACAAAGACATCAAGATCAAGACACAGTGCACAGAAATCAAACACAACCATGACAGTACATGACAGTGTGAATGTGTGTGTGTAGAGAGTGAGTGAATGAGAGAGAAAGAGAGAGCCGTAGAGCTACCTCTTGGATCGTCGGAGCATGCTCCTCTCAGGCAGAGAGAAATTGGAAAGCACAGTCCAGAAGGAGTCAGACATGATCCAGGTTCTTCACTAACATGGCTGTCACGCAGAGACCAAATGCACTGCCTTCCATAGAACCACCAGCCGAGAGAATGAAGGACAGCTGCGCTAAATGAATGTGTGAGTACGTGTCCTCAGCTTCCAGAACACTGTCGCTTCTCCCTACAACCTGTGACACCGCTAGAGGTAGTCTGAGCAGCAGCCGTCTTGTTCCCTGCTCTCTCCCTCCCACTCACACCCACTCGTCCTCTTACACTCCCGACTAATTCTCCTTCTCCCTCCCTCCCTCCCTCTCACTCTTTTTCTCTCTCTCTACCATTCATTCTAAAAGAAGCAGGTTGTTCTCAATTCATAATACCATGCACAGAGACAAACGGCAGCCTGATGAATTCAAATCCACTGTAACTGTGCTTAGTACAAGACAAACACATATTTAATATCAGTGAAAATTAGCACATATGTGCTCAGTCTGCACTTCATAATAAACTAAAAAGCATAGAAATAAAATTGCATTCTCTGAACATCAGTGTTATTTGATGCTCCTGTCCTTGCCCCAGATAGGCAAGATTAGAGAAAAACTCAATACAAAGTCCCCAGAGAAACTGTCAGAAAGACATGAGATTAATGGTTGCCTGAATGCCTCCCTTCCTCTCTCTCAAATTCACACACACACACACACACACACACACACACAATTATGTAGTTATTCTGGAAGTGATGAGACATTATTTGAGGGTATAACGTCATTTTCCTTATCATAATATGCCAGGTATGACACTGGCCAGAACTGAATAAGGGAATAAGGGAATAATAACGTGAGATGTAGATAAGGAATAAAGAAGAGACGGATGCTGGTACAAAGCTAGAGGAGGATTCTTGTAGTGTGAGAGCGCTAAATAAAATGCTATATTGTGTATTCTGTGTATTGTGTATATGTGGGTAAGTGGCCAAGTATGGAAGTTTAGTGTCATCTTGAATCACAGCAGGTAGAACAGGACAGTGCACACATGCACCTTTATACACCAAATAGATTTTGGGGAATAGTAGAGAAAAAAGAAGGAAAATAAAAAGATTAAATACTAAACTTCATCACAGTGGAGTACTACATTTACCAAAAATACTAATATGAAATACCAAAAAGAGACAGCATTGTATTGTTTAAAATTTGGCAACAGATATGCTTCTGCTACCAAGTACTGGTGATTTGTGTAAGGCACACAAACAGCATGAAACAGAAGGGCACGGTGCACTAACCCTAACCCTAGAGTGCTAAAAGCATGAACTGATGATTTAATAAAGTGCACATTCATTTGACCTTTAAGATAAATATTACGTGAGATGAAAAGCTATTGAATTGATATAGCTACAATAAATGGAATGTACTTTGTGAAGTGCAAGTCTGAAGACATAAATATGACCATCTAGATGAGCTTCCAGGATGTTACACAGGACCTACAAGGGTTTGATGGAATTTAGTACTTCAAACTAGGCTGCACCATGCTGGAAAAATATTTTTTTCGGCAGTATATATTGCAATATACAAAAAAACCCCCCAAAAAAACAGGAATTTTCACCAGATGACAAATAGCTCTGCATGTAAAGAATGAATCATTCTGCAATGAATGGGGTGATTGTGGTGGGAAATGCATCTGCACAGAAAAGCTGAAAAAACATTTTTTTACTTGGAAGACTTTATTTTTTTTTTAAACTTTCATGAAACACAATTAGTTCGAACACACAAAAGGTGAGCACTGTGACTACTCTTTTGAAGTGATTTTGGAAGGGGAAATTAGGTAGTTGAATGCACTCTCTGACTCACCATGACACCATTATATTCACATTATGCTCTTGTATCAATCTAGGCTAAAATCAATGATCCAACATGTCATGATATTAATAATGCATGTTGCTTGCCCTAAATTAAGGGGCTCATCTGTGAATGGATGCTGTCTAAAAGGGATTTTTGGAGATTACAAGGCTCTGTACACCAGGTTGAAACACTTTTATATTTTATATTTTATATTAAAAAAGCTTCATTATCACCTTTACAGTGGAGTAAATTACCTTAGACTGACTTCTCTTATAGATTAGTCACAGAAAATGAGGACATGCAAGCTTTCATTTTGTAACAAAAGACTAGCATGACATATTTGATTGAATTTGTCTTACTCAACATCGCACGGTCGGGCTGCACACGCACATAGTGATAATGCTGTAATATTTTATTCAGCTCTTCTCAAAACCTACCTTGGCTTTATTCAACAAAAGTTTTAAATGCTGAGTTGACATTTTGAGAAAAAGTTAAAATCCTGTGTTTCATTTTATTTTCTAACATGAGCCTGCAGTTGACACAGACCCAAACACACGTGGTTAACAAGCTAGGTATGTCATGTGGGTACTTGACAGGAAAGGGGAGCGTGGAGTCAAGGATAACATTGCATTAGTACTGGTGCAGTCTCCAAGACAAAGCTCCTTACCTCCAGAGGAAGGGGTTGAGGTTAGCTCCTGCGCCCTGTGCCTGGCCCAGGGCTGGGGCAGAGGCGGGCCCAGGGGCAGTCGTGGACTCCTCCTGCCCCCCATAAGATGATGGCAGCAGAGCAGAAGGGGAGGAGGTGGGGGTGAGGAGGCGCTGGAGGAGGCTGCTGTTGCCATGGCAACGGAACTGCACAGCCGGCCGTATTCTGGTGAGCAAGCGGGGCAATGTGAAGGAGAGGTAAGGTGAGGAAAACCCTCGCCGGTCACACGCCGATTGCTTTTTGTGCCAATGAATTTGTCTCACCATTTACTATGCAATGATATCCATTTACAGTGTGTTTAAAGACATAAATGGCCTAGGCCAATGAGCTCAGTGGTTCATAAACATGATCATGTTTAAGATCCAAGGTCAGCTTGCAAATGGCAACAGCGCCTTTCTTTCCCTCGTAAAGCGAAGGGTGTGAAACGTGCTGTGAGAGAGTCATCATGTCTTTCTCCAAACACGCGGATGAGAAACAAAGATGTAGCCAGAGATCACTACATATTCTGTAAAGGAATGATGGCCCAAATGAGCTGGGATACTATGTCATATTCTTACCACATGCCTGTGTTAAACACTGAATGGGCCAACCAATCCCTGAGCTCGGCTACAACCGGGAAAAGACATCGGTGTATTTGCCTGCATGTTCCCATAGTAACCTGAGAAAAAGAGGTTCTTATCTGGAGCTGTTAATGTGAAAGCAAAACGACCTGGTGCCCGAGTAAAAGGTGTGTGATACAAAGGAAAAAACAAAGATAAAAGAATACAACTGGATGAGTGTGAATGAGTGTGTGAGTGACGGACCAAAACAGAGTGTGAGAGAGTGAGAGAGCTATTCTATAGGACACTGCACACATCTCTATATCTGCTGAATTGTTTTAACTTAATGGATTGTATAGTGATGGTCTGCTTCTGTCAGAGCTATTCAGGTAGCTGGCCTCTGACAAAATTCTCTTCAAACTTTAGTCTACTTTTACAACATTTCAGGAAGAAATACTACACCAGCTCCATGGCTTATTCAACACCTTATTGGGAATTTAAGATGCTCTAAGTCTTATTACCAATTCCATTCAAGATCAAGGTTTGTCATAAAGTGTGTAAAATAACTAAAATGACCACAGCACACATTCATCCAACACTCACATCAGACTGACCAGGCCAGACTAGATTCTAGAAAAGATTCTTGAAAGAAGAAAAAAGAAAAAAAAGATTTTACCTTTACTTTGTGAAAATTTAGACTGAGTGGTTTGTGCAGTTAAACAACACTCACTCACTCCTCAGCAGCTTTCCAGGCTGGTTAGGGTTAGGGTCTGGCTGAAGCCAATCAGCACTGATGGCCATCTGACCAGCCAGGCAGCATATGGCTGGGTCACACAGTCCACACAAGCAGCACTCTCAACACAGCTGGCCTGGATAGAGCGTACCAGTATGGCTAGAGCTGGGCAAAAGGCCAGTGCTTTGGACTCTACAGTCTGAAACTTCGGGATGAGCAGACAGGGTACAATGAAGCTGACTAGGCCCTGACCTCATTCAGTACTGCCTTTCTCTTGCTCTCTCCCACACACCCACAAAGCTCAGAGAGGATTTCCTTCTCCCTGGTTTTCACTGGACTCTTCAGGGTCTGCGACTGTCAATCAGCAGCACTGCGGTTTAAAGCTAATGTCCTGGGTCTGGTATAGGTGTACAGTATACATTACGTGTGCACTGTTTAAATGCACTTACCAATTATAATAGCAGTCATGTTTATGAACAAGAGCTCAGATTTATTTTAAAGGTTGTAATGAAAATCCACCAATTTGAAGATACAGTTTCTTTGAACATCCACACACACAAGTATGTGTGTACACACACACAAACACACAAGCTCTAGCCTCTACATTTCACTGAGATACTGAGACTCTTACTGTATGTGCAGGCTGGGAGCTCCTGCTCGGTCTCTCATTTTCTTCATGCCAGTGGTGGTGTGAAGGGACTGGTGAGTGTTAGAATGCAAGGCTGGATTCAGCACCAGCCAAAATGTCTCAAGTCACTGCTGCTTTAGGACCATGAGCAGTATAGTGAGAATTACCTCACCAGTCCATGTGATGACACAAACAATAACAATGGAGCTACCACTCGTGGTGATGACCTCCAACATTTAGTAGGCTTTAAAGTTGTTCATGTACAACAACAAAAAATATACTCCCACAAAGCACTTTAGTACAAATCCACGTGTCCAGAGGGAAACCCTGAGAAGCAGTAGGAAGCTGAGATGAGCCAAACTGAGACAGCTGCTGAATAAAGGTGAGGACTTCAGTCAGAAGTGATATCCATAGCTATTGTGGATAAGCGATGTGATATGCATCTCTGGGATCTTGCTGGATTATAACCGCTAGATTAAAACCGCTGGATTAATTTCAGCAAAAAAGAAAAAGAATAAAGAGAGAAGCAGCAACTCTGGTGGTTCCAGTTCTGGAGTTTAAATGAATAATCTAGAGACTCAGGCTAAACAGAAAGAAAGAACAGTGATGAAAACCAGGACTGTCAATGTCGTCCTCTCCGCCCGTCTCTTGCTCCATCTGACACCCACGCTACCAGCAGGAAGAGGGCATGATATCACAAGGCCCCCAAGGTGGGGGTGGTGGTTGGGATAGGGGTGCAGCTGTCGTCCACTGCTCACAGTATCCATCTCTGTCCACTCGCTTCTTAGAACTAAAAGGACCTCAATGTCCCCTCTCCTGTTTCCTGGCTATCTGTAGGCTATGTGCCAGGAGTCAGACAATAGGCAGGATCAACAAGAAGCTACAACATAACCACTGTAGCATTCGATGGTAAACATCCTGATAATAGCACTGACGCACACTGCTACAAGACAGGGTAATATAATTACACTGACACAATCTGTTGCTCTGCATGTTGGACAAACAGTGTATACGTATGTGTGTGTGTATACGTACGTATGTGTGTGTGTGTGTGTGTGTGTGTGTACTGCTCACTGATCACCACGGAGGAGGAATACAAGGTTTGATTTGATTAGAAGCCTTTGAGATAAGTATTTAATCCAGGCCTGCAGCACTGTAGGTTTTGTGGGATAACTCTTCACTATCTACAGTAGTCAGTGCCACTCAAGAAAAGAAAGACAACACAGTATCATAAGTTCCACAGTTGATAAGAATACTTTGCATGCCTACACATCACCTATGCACACACAGTGCTCAGCAGTGTAAAAATGTCCACCGGGACACCTGGAGGCACGCGTGTGATTGTGCTGCTGTCCTCATAAGGGTACAGCATGCATCCGTTGGTAGCAGCAGGTTAAAAATAGGGCAGCGGAGAGAGGTCCAACAGGTCCATGCTAGCAGATACTCAGCTGTTGGCACATACATCCCACTCACCTTTGGCCTCCATGACCCCTCCAAGTCTTCCCTCATGCATTGGAAACTAGGGTTCCATTATTCCAACTGCATAATCTAAACTGGCACTGTTGCTGTATTTTAACAATTGCACACTTCCTTAGCCATTTATAAGCATTTTTATTATATTTAAAAGTGTGAAATATTGTATCAATAAATCCCCCTTCAAATGCAACTGACCATGAATTATCCACAAACAGGCAGTAATGAGTGAAGTGACATTCTCCTTCTACCTAGTAGTGTGTACTAGAACACTGCCAATCAAACCATCTGACTTCTCTGTTACTGTAGTTTGAATTTATATTTTATAAATGAAAACAATGTAAACATACACTAACACCCACCCACCTGACATACCCAATGGCCTTTAACATGGATTAAAACAAGGTACACACACAGGCGCATACACACACAGGCGCACGCACACGCATGTACGCACGCACGCACGCACGCACACACACACACGCACGCACGCACGCACGCACGCACACGCATGTACACACACACACACACATACACATGTGTACACATGCACTCAAGAGTACAAGTCTATTTTAAAATCGGTCTTTCTGAAAGTCAGTACTGCCACAAAATTTCAAGGCAAAACACTTGGCTCTCTTTGACAACACTTCCAATGCTAGATTTAAACGTGTAGGTGGTTCTTTACATACTACTTTGCATAGTTCTCTTGTATGGTTGTAGAATTCTGTCGTACAACCCATTCCACAGGTGTAGGCCCTCTCAATGAATAGTGCTCCTAGATACACAACAACCGAACTAAAGAATGACGAAATTCATTATAATAATATTTGATCATCAGCATCCTTAGTTCATGCCTGAAGTGCTCAGCTCAGAATGGGCTTTTCATCAATAAGACATTTAGGAAACAAGGTGCTGGCTGGTAAGAAATTGGGTACTTACAAACTGCCTCTTCTGGGAAGGCTTAGCTCCTTCTGCAAAAGAGAAAATGAGAACAGTGGGATCAGACATGACTTGGCAAAACCTCAAAACAACATCACATCAACATAATCCAACCATAACATGCTTTATATGACAATGCATTCCTCAACTGAAATATATGAGACATCTCTTAACCACTAGAGGGCCCTCTTAATGACGTTGAAATATGAATGTGGTCATTATGTCACATTCAGTTTAAAATGGAAGGTCTATACCATAATAATGTAAGAATTCCATTATAATTGCACACATTGTTAGTTTTATATTAAAAAGGTGGAGAAAGTTTTGCTCTAATATGTGTCATAATGAACTTGGCAGCTTCATTAAAAAAAAAACAAAACAAAACAAAAAAAACCCCCAGATCTTAGGGTCAGTGTACAAGGTGGCCACTGGGTGGCAGAGCAGCATCATAGGGAGCCACTCCTAAAGATCAACAAGAATGACGTGTTCTGGACAGAGCATTGCTATTGCTTTAAATGTCTTTACAAAAACAATTAAAGTTGAAAACCTAAAATAAGAAATGAATAAAAAGCTGATATTGCAATGTGACGTGCATTAAAAAAAAAACAAAAAAACAGACACAAATTGACCTCAGAAAATATGGACACACCAGTGCGAATGTGAACACATTCCCTTGCCTACACACATGCACATAAATCCACATACAATCTCTTGTAAGACTGAAACTGTTAGCAAAATTATACAAGGTCAAGCAGACTGACAGTCAGCGAGAACAAACACACAAAGGCTACTCCATCTGTCTCTGCCTGTAGGGAGTGGATTCTCCACTCTAAATATTTATGGGAGGATAAACACAGCAGTACTGTACATACACACACACACACACACACTCACCAATATTCTCTAAAAGATACATATACATGATAATACACACACAGTTACCCTACAGCAAAAAAATTCTAAGCATGTAGAGACCTCTGATTTGAGATTTCAGTAATTTAAACAAGTCAACAATTTTTGGTATGCTAAGAGAGTCCTCAGGGTCACGTTGCCTACAGCAACAGGACCCATGTTTTGCCTTTTCCTTGGCAGGGACATCAAAATGGCTTTGATAATGTACTGCAACATACAGCCTATTAAGACCATATGCCATTATCATAAAAATTAATCATTAGTTTCAGTTAGAGGATGTGTTCATAAGAGCCATTATCCATTAGCTGTGTGGGTGAGGGGCAAAGGTCATGCATGTAGTGGCATTCGTGATTAAAAGTAACAAACACACAAGGAGTGCGTTTATGGTTTCATTTTCAGTATTTAAATACATTTGGTCTTTTAGAGGAGAACAATCACATTTGTAAATGTAAATGTAAAAGCTACTGCTGTTAATAATTAACTGGTAAGAATTAACTGGTAAAATGACATTCATCAGTGTGTAGAAGCGGGAAAGGAGTCTAATTCAGAAGGGCAAAGAAAGCCTATGTGTGATCTGTCTTTGTTAGGCAGGAGGCAGGGGAGTGTGTATGCTTGTATGAAATAAGCAATAATGGTAAGTATTCTTTCAAGTAATAAAGATTTAAGTATTTGTATAGCTGGCATTATACACTTTTGCTTTATAAAGCTCTATTCATCTACAGACCAAAATGCTTCAGTAGACCACAAATCATTTATCAACTATTTACATAAGGAAATGTTGACAGACAGGCAGGAAATGAGAGAAAGGCAGAAGAGTGCAGAAGTTCGGGTGACAGAGACAGACAGGACCCATCTCTTTGCAAGGCATATGCAGGCAGAAGCCTGAGCCAGGCATCCTTCAAGTCCTCCTGGGCCATCTGCAGAACACCAACACAGCGTCTTCTCAAACTGCATACTTAGCAAAATGCCAGCCCATGTTTTAATTAGTGGCTCAGCCAATAGTAGCCTGATATGGCAGCTGGCTGAATTTATGGAAGCTTTTGTCCTTCATTTCTAAAGTAAGGAGAGAGACTTCCCTCAGCACCATCTAATCACCCCCCTCCCCTTCTCCTTTCCTCTGTACAAAGGCCTGCAGATCTATAAAAAAGTTAAGGCCTATATCTCAGGCATGAAAAAACAACAATAACTTGGATCTATAATATTGTGAGTCCATCATATAAACCATCCATAGCATCATATAAACCATCCAGTGGAAGGTTTCCAAACCATAGGATTTGCAGCTCTACCAGACTGATCAGAAATCCAGAAGGACCATGAACTAATGCACTATGTAATCAGGCAACATCACTGACCCTGACACACAAACATCTCAACGTCTGCTGTTTTGTAAGTCATTAACTAGCAATTGCTCTGAGGCACTTTAAGAGCTCACTAATTCCCATGAAGATGAGTCTCACTAGTGGTGGTGTAGTGACTAACACATTATGCTTTTGGCTTCTGCTCAGTACATGATAAACAACAGCAATACTTAGCAAAATATTTCACAATCTTTCTTATTTTAGGGTAGATAGTGAGTAATAATACTCCAGAAGGATGGATACACAAAAAGGATCTCTGCTCAGACAGACTAATTATATAAAGCAGAGGGTGTAGCCTGAAGAACTGGACAGCAGCTGTCTGAACACACGCAAACATGCACACACAAGGTTCCACGCAAACATGCACACACAAGGTTCCACACAAACATGCGCATGCGCCGCACACACACACACACACACACACACACACACACTCCATGTCAAGGTTCCATCAATGTCATGAACTAAAAGGCTCGGCAATGAAATTAGCCCGAGTGACAGTATGGAGCAGACTTTCTGCCCTCACACAAAAGCAATCTTCCCAATGGAGATCATCAATATTGCTTAAGTCCATCCAGCATGACAGGAAGCCAGAGTGCAGGGAAATGTAATCAAAGAGATGGACAGAGCAAACAGCAGCACACAACTAAAATGGGTGCAGTAGAGACAGTTATGGGGTGAAAACAGGGTGATCAGGTGGGCAGACATGATTGTACATAGACTGCACTCGGCTACTGTTGATAGAATAAATAGAAAATTAAACTACACAATACATACAAGCACACATTTTCTGTCTCCACTGTTTTCAGCCTTGTTTTAATATACCATGAAGGTTGTATTTACCCAAAGGACAGAAATGTATCACAAATTTATCACAGCCATCTAACATGCACAAGGTATAACAACATTATAACCCATAAAAATCCAGACCCGCTCTATTAACTATGCAGTGAGTCATCTTTCAATGTCTCAAGGGCAAATACATTGCCCACAACAGATCTCCATGGATACCTTACAGAACAATCTGATAACAGCTGCCTGAATATTCTCTTCACAGAAAATGCTGTGGGATACATGTTCCAATTTACATTGCCCAAGATAGCCAACACCTTCATTTAGAGCAGAGGCAAATAATTCAGAGTTGTACAGTCATTTTGGATAGCCAGCTCCATCTTGCCAACTTGCTTTGAAGCACAGTCCACAGAGTTGCCCAGGCTGGTGATTGACAGTCTCTGGGCTTTGCCCTCCTTACCCCTGGGTGAGCAGTGGGGGCCCTGGCCAGGCTGAGAGAGTGACAGCCTGGCAATATAGTGCACAGGGTGGCAGCAGTGCCAACCCCGGCAGAGAGCAGATCAGTCAGCCCACAGTCTGCCTGACTGAGCTGCTGGCATGGGGGAAGAGGCTGCAGATGCAGCGAGTTAATCCATATGTAAACAGTAAGGAGAAAAGCAGAGATGGGGAAAGAGGGCAAAGCCTAGGAGAGAGCCATTCAGCTGTTAAGATGCACCTTTTGAAATCAACTACACAAAATATGAAGCTGTTAAACAGAGCCAGCTGCTACCAGAAACCCAATAATAAGACTGTAGAATCAAGAGCATGGTGACAGAAATCTGTAAGAGCTAATAGTAGCAAGTGAAGTTATAGTATGTTGCAAAAACAATCTCCTAATTAACTATTGATTTGTTCAAAGGGCAGCAAACTGATTACTCAAGGATCGCTCATCTCTGAGAAAAGACTGTTCATTTGGATTGTGTGACATATGCTTATTAGGAAAGGCAGAGGTCAGAGCAGTGGGGATTAAAGTGTTGATCAGAGACCTGTGAATCTCTGGCTGCTCCGTTACCATGTGCTGTGCTAGATGAGGAAGGCCTGCAGCTCCTGTATGCAGTGTGCTACTCTTGGCCTATTTCATTAGCACAGGACTAATGAGCCAATTAGAAGGGACTCAAGGGATGGCCTGTTTCCTTCCTGAGCAGAAGTGGGGAAGGAGAGGGGTTACTGGGATTCAAGCACACTGAATAAGAGCAGTTCACTCAAGCTGGATTGTGACTATTTAGTTCCAAACTTAATTAGAAGGCATTTCTCACAATGAATTTTATCATAATGTGCTGGTATATATATATTTTTATATCTGCAAAACTGGATAAAATATTCCAGGCCGATTCAGCAGGGTGAAGTTGTTTGTGATGTATTCTCAAATCCTCCTCTGTCTATTTGGACTTTAAGAAAGGTTGCATTATATATTTACTACTCTGCCAAAACAATACTGATTTGTTACTGATTCCAACAATGCAAAAAGAAAAAAGAAAACATCTAATTAAACAACTACCACGTCAACTTTTAAGTTACGAAATTTAAGTGTAGAACTTTATCACGAAATCAAGACTCTTGGTAAAATATTGGTGGCAACGTGTTAAAGTACCAACAAAATGTGTTAGAAAAATAGTGGAAAAGTAAAGCAAGCAAGCAACCTGATTGCCATGCACTGCCTGACAGGCACTGTTCTAAACTGGCAAAGGCTATTATTAACATCATATCACCCAGAGATTTTCCTCAGCAGTCATCAGGAAGGGTACTGGTGCACAGGAGTACACATCTGCAGCATTTTCAAGCATCTTGGTGAGATAAAGACAATAGAATGAGGCAGATTCACAGTGGGGCTGGGAGATACTGCAAAGAAATAACCCCCCCCCAAAAAAGTTCTTGATTGTGACTGTGATTTCTTTAGATCTTGCAACTGAAAAAGGAACACCATTTAAAGTTTTTATTACATTTACATTTACATTTATGGCATTTAGCAGACGCTCTTATCCAGAGTGACTTACAAAAGTGCTTAGGGATAC
>JAOXYF010000018.1:4785051-4806124 GCA_028565775.1 Sternarchorhynchus goeldii | reverse complement strand
GTAATCAGTAGGAAGTGTACAGGCCTTTGCTTTGAATGACTTCAGCACATCTGTGTCCACAGGACATCACTAGTCTCCCACACCACTCTGGTGTGATTTTGGTCCACTCTTCTTCCAGTCTCTTCCACAGTTCTGTGACTGTCGTGGGTTTCTTTGCCATAACTTTGTCACCAAGGATTTTCCAGAGGTTTTCTATTGGGTTTAGATCAGGACTCTGGGCTCCAGTGTGTACACACACACACACACACACACACACACACACACACACACACACACACACACACACACACACACACACGTGTTCGCTCTCTTGGAAACAGCCATCCTTCTCTCTCACCATAATGAGACATGCTGAAGTGGGAATGAGGACTGCTAGATGCAGTATTTTTAGCCAGTGCTACCACATGGATAGATGATTTATGCAGCCTAAGAGATTAAGTAGAAAATGAATGTCACTTCAATCCAGTATAAGTCAAGACAGGGGGATGTAAACACTTTATAGTGCTACTCAGTCAAGCCACTTAACACGTGTGTAAACACAAAGTAAAAATAGTCATCTTATTGTGTGAAACCAGGTAATAAACAGTGTGAGACCACACTCCAACAACACTTCATACAAACAAGGGCAACATGTCACACTCCAACATTCTGCAGCTATCCACCAATGAATCATAAAACACTAGAGGTCCAGAAAAAAAGACATTAATTATAATCTGCAAACAAAGAGAGTCAACCAAGTCCTCTTAATCCAAATGTTACATCAGTAAGTCCAACATAGTGACTTAACATCCTGTGGCAAGTAATTTCAGCCATGAAAAGGTACCTCATGACAAACTAACAAGACAAGCAGAACACAAAACCCTGCAAACATGCTATCAAAGCAATTTGTATGTCTCTCTCTCACACACACACACACACACACACACACACACTGACAGCTGTCATGCTTCAGAAATATTGATTTTCTGAAGCTAATATTCTCTTAGATAAGCTAGACTTTCAGGGTTGAAAAAAATGGACTTTAATATTCAGTCTAATGCTAGAAGATAACTAAAATAAAAGCTAAAATAGCTAAAATAACGTTATCGTTCTATAGACCACATTGTTAGTCAAATCATTTACCAAATAGATCTTGCTTTTATTCTGTAAAAATCAAAGTCTGCTTTCCACCAACATGGAAGTGATACCAAACACAACATTGATTAGCTGTGTAATGACGGAGGCAGAGACAGATAAAAGCAAAAAAATGATGGCACACATGGATGCAACAAATCTGGTTTATCATTATAAATTTATGATGAACCACAAACACACACTCACCCCTGGGACAGAGTATAAAAATTAATTTCTATCCTCTGGAAAAAATATCTACATTTAAGGGGCAGATTCCTCTCCTCAAAGAGCAATTAAAACTTGTATGTGTGTGTATTCATTCAATTAAAACTTGTATGTGTGTGTATTCATTCAAGTCAGTGATGCTCAACAATTCAATAAGCATCCAAATAAATCAGTGATTGTAGTAGTACAATGTAAAAGTGTGACATTATGAAAAGAAACACTAATGCATGTGTTTCCATGTACTTCATGGATCATAAAAACACTCCATGTACTCAAAAATTGTATCCTTGGACAATACATCTACACAAGGTTTTACATACCTAGGTATTAAGAGTAGGTCACTGCCACTTTCAGAATTCACAAATTACTTTATTGCTGCTGAGACCTGCTGCTGCCAAATTCACAGTGGAATACATATACTGGATAACCCAATTTATGTTTTTAGACCTTACACGTTAACTGTCAGAGTTTATACACCCTATTTGCGATTCTGTTGTATGGTAAAGGTCTGTAAGGTTAATTAGTGAGATGTAAGTTATGATACGCATTTAGTGTCTGGTTGGTTTCAGATAAGAAGAGTTGCACTCTTTTGTGGGCACTCCAGGGCAGGAAGCACATGTAGGAATAGGGAGGGGGGAAACTGCCTAAACCTGTTTTCCATCACCATCATCTTGATCAACATGCATGTACTTATCCCAAAGTTCAAAAACATATTCTCTTTAAGAGTTCATCATGTACATTCATAGTGAGATATTTCAGATTTTTAAACCTTTAGCCAAAGGAGCCAAAACAAATCTACAACCACTGAAAAGACAATGCAGGTCGTGTCCCAGTCTAAATTCATGGTTGCTGTTCAAACAACTTTTCTGATCAACTAGTACAAGCTCTGCCTCAAAACATGTGCCTTCTGTGTATCTAAAGAAAACGCAAAAATCTCCAACCAGCACTAAAAAAGGACATCCTAGCTCACAGAGAAGCAAAGTAAAAACAGAGATAAACCATTTTTCCACACTGCCTGGCACCTACTACAATCACACTGGCACAAAGACAGTGTACTGAGTAACCGGAGGCTATATCACAATCAACTACTACCCGACATGAATTGCTCTTCTAAAGCCTTATGCAGGTTTGCAGAAAGGCACTTTATATACTCTAACATACAGCACAGCAGGTGCTGAAGTACTGGCTGCATGAGGGAGCTGGGAGAGGCAGCCTGAGGGGAGTTAACTCACTGCACACTTGCCTACACAAGCAGCAGTCAAGAGAGATGGCCCAGACATCATCAAAGAAAGGGCATCGCTAGGGGGAACTGATGAAGTGCTGAGCAAGCTTCAAGCCAGAAGAACAGAACTCTGCTTTCCTGCGGCAGACGTACAGTGTATATGAAAAACCATTTAACAGCGAGCTGGCTTATGAAAGACTTTAAAAGTAAAGGCACATTTGAAATCAGCAGCATACCTGATTTCTTTAATACTGTCACACAAAAAAAAAGGTTTGCCAAGAACTTGAGCTTGTTTTTCAAGAAAACAAAGCTAGTAACTAATACAAGGGTGAATGTTTTATATAACCGAATTCATAAACAGAAAAAAAAATAAAACCTTCATGTTAAACAAAAAATAAACTGACAAACAAGCATTCCACAGTATTTGCCTTGTTTTGCATAACCACCAAAATTAGCACCCTAACATGTGACCACTGCTACAGACTGGAGGGCATGAAAGGCACTAACACAGATTCCTGTCATCCCTAAAGCTCTGAAATGCCAGCTTATCTCTTTGAGATTAAGCAAACAAGTCGAGCTTCTCACCCACAGCCCACATTAAGTTAGGGTTAGCACAGGACATCAAGATAGGAGCTCCCATGATTATATGAGGCTGATAAGTGTTGATAACTCTTTTGTACACCAAACTCACTGCAAGCCTTCTGGTATCTACTGTCTGCACATCATCTCAGGCCAGGACTAGTATGTAAGTCATGGGAGACAATACATGGTATAAATCACAAGACATTCTGAACACCTAATAATATGCAGACAAGAATCTCCAATGGTGACAAACCCAAATGTTGTAGAAAAAAAAATGTTGTTTAAGGTGCGTTTATACTTGCCAGCTTTCATTTAAACCAAATTCTAGTGCAACTGCTCTGTTAGCGCAGTTCATCTGAGTAAGTGTGAACCCTTCCTTTTGAACTCTGATGTGCACCATATAAGCAGACAGAGACCAGCCTGATTAGGTGGGTCTCGCTCAGTTTCTGAACAAATTCTGGTGCATTTAGTATGAAGTATGGACAATATACTTCAAAAAGGATATAAAGAACAGGGATCTAAACAAACTAAACAAGACAAGACACTAAATGCACCATGAAAGAACAGAGTATGAGCAGTGGAGGAATTTCTGGTGCCATTCTATCCATTTTACCACTGTGAATATCACCAGGTACATACAACTTTGATATAGTGCAGTAAGCCCAGTGTGGTGTTGGGGGTTGTTCAACTGTAACTGTTGTTGATTGACTGGGGGTTGTTTGTGAATGCCAAGCAAACCAGGACTAAAATATAACACTGTATAATTTTCTTGTTTGGTCCGAACAAGAGAAGAGAACTACAAATATAAAACACACGACTAAATGCAAATATACAAATTTGGGGGTGAAAACCTTTTCACCACAACTCTAAAAATAACTTTCTTAAAATATAGAATAAAGATTATTAAGGGTTACAAGGTTTTCACACTTAGAGGAATGCTTTCTACTATTTTTAGATGTCCTATTACAAGGTTCTGCAGTAACGAAGCTTAGTGCATTTAGGTGCCCTCTACTAATTACATTCAGCATTCTATAACATTAAAAGATTACATCTTCCTTTTGGAGCACCTGGCTTATGCTGAGCTGGCAGGTGATGCAGTCTTGAAAAATGGGCAACTGCACAACCTCGCCCACAAAACAATCTTACCGTAATTAGCAAAGACGTGGTTCCTGTTGATTGCAGAACAGGAAGGAAAATTAATGCTCTTAATTCATCACTGCTTAGCCACTCTCGCAATAGCATAGTTAAAATGCTATTTGCAGTCAGAATAATCAATCACTTTAGTGTTTGAACATGGTTTAATCAATACTGCAGAGGGCTGCAGGTTAACCTTATATTTTCCAACCTCGCAAAAAATACATTTTTCAACATTCATCTGACATGAGCTATAACAAAACTCATCAGTTTTGTTTTCGACTCCAAAAACCTGTTAGAATGTGCTAAAATTATTTGGCAATGAGAAAACACAATAGGGAAATATTCCAACAGCACTACTGTAAATCCACATTGCAAGGCTAATGCCAGCGTATTGACAGGGTTTTGACTTTTGACTGTATGAACTTAAACACTCTTCACTAGAAAAATAAGCATAAAATTACCAGTAAGCAAACAGGACAGCTGTAGGTTCTAAAAGTATCCCAAAACCTCTAACCTCTAGTCTGGAAGCAAATCTTTACTCTTTGCAAGAAAGTGATATGTTATATTAAAATGTTACATAATCATCAATGTATGTTTATTTGATCAACTTTAGACCATTTTAGATATGCTTTGTTTTACTAACAAATAGGCAACTGTGATGCAACTGTCTGGATTCTCAAGATAACAATATATAGTACATTATTTATGAATTTACAGGCTGCATTCTGACTCACACTGAAGCCATTGGTGCCGTTTACATTCTGTGGCAATGTTTTCCACGTCTTAAATTTCCTTTTGAACCAAGTCTTGCACACCTTTATCTCAATATGAATATTTAAAAAGGTTTAATTAATGTGAATACAAGCTAGGATGCTTTTTTTTTATTGACTACGCAAACCTAAAAATAGCACAATATTCAATGTGAAACACACAGCAGAAGCAGTCACCGTGTTCCTCTTACATAAGGCAAAGCAAGTTTATTCATATAGTACCTTTCATACCCAATGGTAGTTCAAAGTGCTTTACATGAAAATACAAGAGAATTAATGGAAACAAAGGAAATTCTGAGGCCAGCTGGAGACATAGATGACTAGGGTTAACATACATGCTGTCATATACATGCCGCTAAACCCTTCAGACTGGCATACACCATAGAAAAGGTACAGACTGCTATGTGTAAAGATGGTTTGCTCTCAGAGAAGACTCAAGTATAGCTTCAGAGTTATGGGTAAATGTGAATGATCAAATAAGCTGAAGTTGTACTTGTAATGGTATGAATGCATTTCACCAAAACCCATACGAGAGCGCCAATTATTAGAAAAGTGTCAGCATGGAAATGTTACATCAGTTAACAGTGAGCCATAGTGCAATGGAAAATTCAGTGGCTGGCATAAAGCAAATATATGTAGATAAACATGAAAAGAAAATTAACATTTAAACATGGAGCAGATCATGAAAATCAAGAAAAGCCAGGATTGTGATCAATACCAACACTTCTCTGACTAATAAGTGATAGACTAGCATTAAGCTACAGTGCACATCTCGTCTAACAATTAACAGGATACTGCCACTTGAAACAAATCAATGCAACTCGGACAATCACAACTCGCAATCTGTGGTGGGTTGAAAGCCATATGAACATCAAGAGGGGAAAGAAACTGAGGAATGACCAAATAAAAATACACACAAGACAACTCTGTCTGATCCTAAACAAGCTTACATTCTCAAACAATAGACCAAATCACTTAAAATTTGTTAATTCCATTCTGAGTGTTTTGATGGGCAAAAGCCATCTGAATTTACGACCACATTTTGGCTATAACATTCCAGAAGAATTCAAGACTTTTTTTTGTTTCTTTTCAGAAGATTCTGAAAATCATAAATTAATATGCATATTTGGTATGGCCAAAAATTCGAATAGATCAGAACTTCATTGGACACAGCAAAAACTCCTAAACTGGCTTATTTTTTCATACCTCAAATACGGTTTCATTTGTTAATACACCTTCTCTTATTATTCACTGACCACCTTTGCTGAGGTTTAGAGATACCGGCCTTGATGTTGGTGGTATCTTATCGGTAGGCAGAGCAGCATACTTAGTCATAGTCTACTTAGTCATTATGCCAAACATATTTTACATTTTCTCTATTTTTAGTAATCCTCTGCAGAGAAGCACTGCAAGGCCTGTGTTACAATTTCAATTAACTGTGTAAATAACTGGAGGTTAAATGGAATTATGTAGCTGCGAAGCATCGCCATTTAAAACTCAAGCATCTACTGTATGGGATGCGTGTATGGGACCGTGTGACACTGTGTGTGTGTGCATGTAATAAGTCCAAAACAATTTCCCAGTGGGACAATAAAATGTATATCCTATATAAACACTATTGCAAGTATTTTACATCTAATACTAGTCAAGAATAAGGTTGTTTCCAAGGGCCCTGAGTGCACAAGATCCTATAACGGTGGGTTTGGGAGTAGTGACAATTAAATTGACTGTAAAGTAACAAGTTCTTTATTTCAAAAATGGATATAAACACATTTCTTGTGCAACAAATACCACACTCTCAGATCCACCCTAAGAAGGTATGGATCTTTTATTCAACATGCTGTGATAAACCTTGAGTTTATACTAGACGCTGCTTGTCTCATAATTAGGAGAATGACAGAGTCTCCTCTCTAGCAAATACAAGTTTGTCTCATTCCACCACTATATCAGTTCAATCACTTATTCTTCTCCAGCATTCCTTGTTCAAGAACATCTCATCAGGCAGAGCTGCACTAGCATAGCACACCAGAGCTATATCTGAGTTTAGATTTACATTTAAATGCATAACTGATGATGAGAGAGCATTTTCAGCCATATGCTCAGTCCTTAGCCAGAGAACAATAAAAATACAAAATAATTAAAATAACACTAATTTCCCTCTAAACAAGAAATACAACTGAACACTACACAAGATGGAATACATCGTACTGAATATATCCACTCTCACCATCCAACAAATGAGATTCACTGGCATGAATATAAGAACCTGCCATGTTTTTCTTGTTTGACCACAAAAAATAAAGAAACACTCAAGAAACTTTTATAAACTAATCATTACCACATTTGGGGCAGTGTTACATAATGCAAAATGCAACCGCTCCATGTTCCAAGTACATCATCTTTTAAGCTTTTTTTAACAGTTCTCCTTATGAAAATCTCCATAAAAAGGGAAGCCTATATCAAGACAAATCCGGGAAGCAACAAAAAGAGGAAAAACTGAAAAGTGAATCCATTTAAAAGCAGACAACAGGCATTCATAACAGCCCTGACAGTTTCCAAGGCAACCCCACATGGCTTTTGTCCCTGCCTGCGTTAGGTGAAGAAACAGATCTGATGTGAGAGGAAGGGCAGTACGCTGGGTGAATGGAATCTAGGAGAGCTGAGCTGACCTCACGTCAATAAGCGCTTAGTCCTGATTGAAGGGAGATTGAAAAAAGCCAGAGCAAAACCCACAGTGATAAATGACATGAAAGAAAGTTTAAAAAAGAAAAAAAGAAGGAAAAAGGGGAGGGGGGGTGGTGGCAAATTCACGTATGTGAGTTTGCATGCATGTGTATGTTTGTCTGTTTGAGACATGCTATTTTCTAGTCTGATGCGCACAAACCTAAATCACTAGAGAAATGCTTTTATAGGCCAAATTCCAAAAAGGACCAAATCCAAGTAAATTATTTTCTTTTGTCTATGGTCATGATTTTGCTAATACAATTCCACTTGACAGCCTTTCCTCCTCTCAAAATAATCATTCATTCTTTTTCTTTTGTTAGTTTGATTATAGAAATTGCCTTCCATTTTGAGCCTTGAATTCTCTCAAAGTTTTTCCTCATGCTCTTAAAGAGTTTTTCCTTGCGACCGTCACCCTTGGCTTGCTCACTGGGGATGGACTCGGACGTCTGTAAAGCTGCTTTACAACAACGGCTGTTGTAAAAAGCGCAATAAAAAACTCTGTAAACTGACTTTAACTTTGATTTTACATCAACGGGCCAAAAGCCATGAGATAGCAGTATGTAAACTGATTACGAAGTGGCGTTACCTCAAGGAAAACTTGGAAATGCCCAAACCTGTACAAGTTGTGATGTATTTTGTGAGGGAGGATAAACACTGGCCAGAGTGTTCATGACAAGACGACAAAATTTACTGGAGTTTGAACAAAGCATGACAGTGGGTGCCAGACAGATGGGGCATTTCATTCCATTCCATTTCATTTCATTGGTTGTGCAGGCATTTAAATGTTCCTCAACCCAGTGTCACATGTGTCCTGGGAATATGTTATAGAAGGCATTGGCACCTACACTGTAGTTGCCTCCCACAGGTGCTCAGTGATCATAACTAGAGGCATCTGTCTAGAATTGACTATGAAAACAGACTAGCAACTAGCAGAAATCACATCCACCTTCAACGCACAACGCCCCATACGCGTATCCTGTAGGTCAGTGCAGCATTCTTTAGTTTAGGGATATGGGAGTGCCTCTGTTAACACCACAACATAAGACAACACCTCACCTGGACTCGTGAGGTTGCTAACTGCACCCTATAGGTCTGGCAATGTGGAGTGGTCCAATGAGTCACGGTACCAGCTGTTATGTACTGATGGTAGAGATTGTGTGTGGCACTGACCCCATGAAGCCATGGATCCCAGTTGTCAATAAAGAGACATGGACAAAATAAAATGCCTTAAACATACTTTGGCATTCTTCAGTACTTATTCTAAACATCAAAACTGTAAGGTTAATAATTACTGAATTTTATGTAAAGGGAACAAGAATAGCTTGTATTAGTGCTAGCCAGAAATAAAAACCCACCATGATATTATTGGTTAATATAATTTTTCCCTGTCCACCACACATGGACTAAAGATTTCAGAAAAACAAGAATTTTGTCTATTAGATGATTTATCACTTCAAATTATGTTTAATATGACAAAGGATTAAATTAACAAGGAAAGAAAAGTGCATTTTCTTTTCAGGTCACCTTCAAAGTCTAATAAAATTTCATTGATTCAATAGATGAAACATGTCCCTTGTTCCTATAGTTATGAATCTTGTATCTTACAGGAGTGATATTATAGGTGTACAATTACAGACTGCAACGGTGTTGTTCTTATGTCACTGATTGGCTGAAACAGGTCTGCCACCCAAAATTAACCAGCCAACAAAAATTGACCAGTAATGCAGAATTAGAGAAAAGCCAATACAAATAACACATCGTCACAGATGGCTTATAGACCATTAATGAACACCTACAAGGCATTTCTAATAGAGTAGATTTTTTTTAATTGGCTAGGGAGTGCATATAATAGATATCTTCAACAAAATATATATAACAAATAAAATAAACAAACAAAATAATTAAAATAAATTAATTTATAGTTGTATAAATTATACATGCATAACTTTATAAGTCTTCTTATAAAGTCTAAAATCTTCTTATTTTTATATTGATCATAATGAACTTGAAAACATCACGCTAATAATTTTTCATTAACTGATGAGAGGGCCAGAACCATCCAGCAAACAACTTTAATTGCAGCAATTTTAGGGAAAGTATCCAATCAGGACAAACTTTTAAACAAACTGCATAAAGATGAAAAAGAACATTCACTTGATCCATAAACAACACTATGTGGTCGTCTCTCAGCACTCCACTGGCTGATTAATGCCATCGATATTAATCCTATCGATATTAGACTTACTATCAATATTAGACTCACTATTAGGGTTGGGCGGTATTGAACTTTTTCATATCGTCACTCCGTCTTCAGATTATACAGCGGTATACGGGATTTCCGAGGGAGGGGATTGACGGATTAATAAATATAAAGCGCAATAACTAACTAATGTGGAGAGAAAAGAAATGTTGGTAGCGGTGTGATTTTCCAGAAAAAAATGTTGTTTCGAGACATTTAGACTGTAATTTCCAATCGGGTGTGATGAAGTGGGCTGTCAAGGACATGTATGGTGTCATTCACTGACGACCACATATCTGTTGTCAACGATTAACTGTCAGCCTTCAACATCAGCACCTGAACCTCTTGTTGAACTTTGTTGTACAAGTCAGGAATTGCTGTTTTAGAAAATAATTTCCTACTAGGTAACTCGTACTGACAGTCAAGTGTTTTAATCATGTTTCTGAATGACATTTTTTCGACTGTATGGAATGATACCATTTCTTTAGAGAGTTATTTTGTCACCGCTAACATGCATGCCTTCCATCGGGCAATGTCTCTTTTGTATTTTGCGGATTTGGCAAAAGCTCTAGTTAAAGTTTGTTGTGATAACTGAGTAGGAGATCTTCTCGCAGCTACGTGGCTCTTGACAGTCGATGTGTGTGCGGAAATTGACGGGTGCTTAGTTTTAAGATGAGAATGCATGTTTGATGTGTTTCCATCTTTGGTGGAGACTTTTTGTAGGCAGATCTTACATACTGGTTCATCTAGGTTTGCTGGCTCTCCCTTTTCTTTTGGAACGAATCCAAACTGCTGCCAAACAGCAGCAGTGGTGTTTTTCTTTGGAACTAGCTGGCTTGACTCGTAGCTAGCGCTCGCCATTGTGGCTTCGTTCTTTTTCTCACTGCATGATCTCCTCAGTGAGAACCCCCACAACCAATCAGTGAGCTCCAACTGCTTACCCCTCCCACTGCTATTTTATTACGGTTGCGCAGAATGTCTTAAATGTCCTATTTTTGAAAGTACAGATTTGGCGCATTGCGTCACGTCACGTGGTTAATATATTGTCACCATTTTACAATACCGTTAACATATTTAAATACTGTGGTATACCAAAACACCATCATACCGCCCAACCCTACTTACTATCAATATTAGGACTTTCACTTCAAGGCACAGAATGCACTTGCTGTGCAGCACAGAAGGAGTGCAGACAACTGAAATCATTCACAGCACCTCCATACAGGCAGACACATGCCTCAACTCCATACGGCCAGACACAGGCCTCAAAGCCAGAGGCACAAGTAGAGATGAAATGCCATGTGTGGCACACTACTGGGCCTCCTGAGGCATACTGTCTTTAGGTACACATTAAGCTCCCAAAATTATAATCACTTACTAAATTTGTACATTTTCATATAGCCCAATGTGTTTTAGACCAAAATACACCCAAAGCATACCAAATGGTATTCCATACAGTCTGCTACTGTCAAGGATCAACAATGAGTCATTTCTTAAGTGAATTTCTCCTCCGCTTTGCTTGTTGCCCTAGTTAGTCTCATTTCCAGTCACTTGGCATTAAGCCACCCTCCAATGGAAAACAAATTATCCCCTGTAAATCAAATCAACGATTCATGCTTGGTGGCCTTTAATGTAAACACGTGATCGGTTATTGATGGACATATCCTTTTCAATATGAAACACTATACAAACACAAACATGAGTACCAGACAGTGGTCAGCTATAAAGAATCAGGGAAGAGAGATTTTCTCTCTCCCCAGAGTAAAGAAACAAAGGAATATGTTCCTTATTAAAAACCAATGCCTTATCTAGAATCCTGACAACAGACTGTTGGTAGCATCTAGCGCAGCATCAGCAACAGCATGAAAGGTTATTTCTTCTGAAAAGCTGGCATGTTGCCAGGTAATAAGAAGAAAGACTGTGAGGAAAAACAGACAAAGCCAGCATACAGACAGTTTTGACCACAACCTATGATGATGTATTCAGTTATAGTAAAGGTTCCCAGCGCAGCTGAAAACTTAATTACTAAATAAAATAAAATTTCGTTTTAAAAACTGAGACTCACCAAGTGCTAATATCTAGAAAAAGAAAACAGAAAAAAACAGAAGAAAGTAGTATATACTAGATCAGTGGCCATTCTGTAAAAATGTTGAGATTCTCATAAGATAAATATGGAGATACATACATCTGCTTACAGACAAAGGTGTCAAGTTAGGTAAAAAGTGTAAGCATGAGAACAAAGAGTATCTATCCCATTTGACCAAACAACTGTTAAAACAAAAGACAAAAAAAGACATTTACACAGTATCTAACCACAAAGCTTTTTCCAAAATACTATATACACAGACATATATTACATGTATACTTTACTACTTTTTTATTTACTGACAGATCATACACACATCACAAAATTAATCATTCTATATTCCATATTATATTTGCAAACTACGTTTACCACTTTTATATTATAATAACAATGCAATATAAAATTTACCATTTTAGCTTGTATGTTTGTCTAATCCCTGCTTTCTACGTTAGCAGTAGAGAAAAAAAACCTCAATATTGCACTGACAAACACAATAAAAGAGTTCAGGAGGAGGTCCATCAGCATGTCCTCACTGCCACATTCTGCTGAATTTAGAATGACCCCACAGAGCAAAAGGGTAGTCAAATCCATCAGGAAGAACCACACCCCCTCCAGCTCATTCGACTGGCTTCAAAAGAGCAGAAATGAAGTAGCAACTAAAGTAATTATTTTCCTTGAGGATACAAAGCATCTGACTGACTTAATGCTTCATACACTGCTGTTGGTGTATATGGTCTTTATAGATTAGAGAGAGACAAACAGAAGACAAAAGACACAGTCAATAATTTCTGGAAAATTAGTTGTGAAATGCAAATAATAATGCTTTGTGTTTTTTTTCCCTTTTCTTTTTTTGGTTAAAGTTTTTTTTAAATGCCTTCATCTAAACACACCTTTGTCTCAAGCAGTCTTGAATTTTTCATATACATTTTAAGTGCTAGATAGATTGGACAAAGACTTGCCAAGGTCTCACCAACAGGATGTGGGGGTTACTCACACTGACTAGAATCAAGCAAAAATTATTTAATTGAATTGAAGTGGCAGTGTGTGTGTGTGTGTGTGTGTGTGTGTGTGTGTGTGTGTGTGTGTGCACCATCACGCAAACTGAACATTCAGAAAGTGCAGATTACATAGACAGCATTGTGCAAGGCATCTTAGGAAATGCAGATACATTTCGAAATTAAAGCCCTTGCATGTGAATCTCAAAAGGTCAGAGCTTTGACAAATGAGGATGAGAATTAAATCTAAAATGTGTATACACATAAAATAATCCAAAATGATCAAGACATGCATCCCAGCTCATCCCCACTTCAGTTCTACCTCTTTAATACCATGTAGAGCATTTGGATTTAATCAAAAAATTAGAAAGTGAGAAAGGTTTATGTGAAGTAGAAGAAAAACTGAGAAAGGTCTATGTGAAGTAGAAGAAAAACTGAGAAAGGTCTATGTGAAATAGAAGAAAAACTGAGAAAGGTCTATGTGAAGTAGTAGTAATAAACCGGAAATGTGCCGTGAACATATAGAGGAAGCAAAAATGATGGACATGGGGCGTCTTTCCAATCCAAATTTAACTGCAAAATGCAGTTGAGAATGTAAAGAGAGAACCAAATATGACACAAAATATGGCACAAATATGCTGAATGCTAAACAAGATCTTAACAGCATGTCTAAACATGATTTTCATAATAATGACAGCCACATAGCTATGATGAAGATGAGAAAAGCATTTAAAATAACCACAGGCAATCAGTGCAACCTGTTCGTTAAACCACCCTTTCCAGTGGAAAACGGACCCATTGAAAGAAATAGTAAATAAAGTCTTGGAAACTGAGGGGGATAAACTGTATAGTATAAAATTCCATTGTGGAATTTTCTCAGGCAACTCTCAGGTAAGGCAGGCCATGATACTGCTATGCTGTCTTATACCCTAAAGGCAATTAGTAGTTTCTGGGACAAGTGTAGCTATCCTCAGCACGGACATGAGAGACACCAGAGACCAGACATGCACCACATGTCCTGTTTTAGTGATGAATTATGAACACTACCTGCAGCAGGCTTGGCCATGTAGTGAAAGAAGGTCAAAAGAAAGTTTTCTGCAGTTTAGTGAGCATTTAGCCTTGAAGCACAATGAATGAGCCATCTTTCCCCTAGTGTGTTATAATGGTCCTCTTCTCAGGAGTAGCTGTTTAAAGTGGCACTGGCAGGAAGGGTTTTTTGATAGAAAGCAAAGGAACTAACTCCATATAAAAGCCCCTATATCGGAGGCTAACAGAGTTTGATGCACAAAAGTCCAACTTAAAAATATACATCATTTAGCAAGAAAGTCATGAAATTCATATAAAAATGTAACACCACAGGCAGGCTCTTTTCAGACACCCCTCTGTAACAGCACGTTCGATTGGATGCTGGCAAAATGCAAAGTCTTAAGTAATGGGCAATAAATATGATATATCAAAAGCTGATGATACCAATTTTAAGAGTGGTATGGTCGATGATTGAAATAAGAACAATATTAGATATACTTCAAACACAGGTCATTGTAAGAACCAAGAATAGCCTACGAGCATAAAATCTTAAATTCTAAACACTGCACATTAATATACTAGTATTTTAATTAATTGTATAAGAATTGTAGAAGCCGGAACCCAGATAAAGCCAAATTACGCAGGTACTGAAAATAATTAATAAATACAGCATAAACATTTATATATATATATATGTCTAATCGCAAAAACAAAACACCAATGTTATTTTCAACATTTCATATATTCAGTGTACAGTCACAACAATACCTGTGCTCAGCAACATCAGCTGAGGAAAGAAGGCGACTAGATAGAGCAACACATTACTCACACTGGGCCAAAATCACACACCATGAGTCACACTGGGCCAAAATCACACACCATGAGCTGAGAGTTTAGGCTCACAATTTAGAAATTCCTCAGTCACACATCAAAAATATTTAGCAAAATTACCTTTTTAATAAATATGACAGAGCCCATATCACTTATTTACTTATTTAAAAATAAATAAATAAAATAGCCAATAAAAAAAGATGTGTCAAACTGTAGCTTTATTGCTTTTTTCCCTACAATAATTGATCATTTCCCAAGGTTAGGAAAGCAAAGGAAACACACCAGAGGTTTTAGTCTAGAGGTGGACAAAAATTAAAGGCATGCTAGACATACTCACATGAAATGCTAATATAGCCTAAATTAAGCATAGAAGACTTTTTTGTTGTATATAGGCAATCCCACTGATTCAATGATAAATGGCACCATCATCATAACCCACCTCATAATTATTACCAACCTAATATTGAGTATAAAGTCTTGCCTTTAACAAATAATGGGGAAAAAATACGAATTTAATTGAGTATAAAACAACTGAAAAATGTATTTTGTCTCAATTTTAAATCTTGCTTGAACATAAAGTGTTCTGCATTAACCATTTTCAGTGAGTGCACTTTAAAGCACTGAACAGGCACCTCAAGCTTATGTGAGGAGTTTGTGTATACGAGATGGAAGCAGCTCGGTTTAATTAGCTCAACCCCCACACAGAACCAGGTGTACTACTACAAAAGGCTAAACTGACAAAAGGGTGGACTATTTCTGCATTATGAATGGAACTGCCATGGGAAGCAACTGCAATCAAATACCCAAATGCACAGATTCAAAACTGTAAAACTGTGTGTAAAAATAAATAAATAAATAAATAAAAAAAAATGCACAAATTCAAAACTGTAAAACAGTGAATTGTACAAAAACAGTCAAAATCAAGTATAGACATAAAAATAAATAAATGGAGTCAGTTGGTTTGGTGTTATGTCAGTCATTACAACCTTTAAAGTTATTGCTTCAAGCTACATGGCTGGTTTAATAGCAAAGAGCAGAGAATGAAAAAGAAATGGGAAGATATGAGAAGATAAAAAGAATAATATTTCAATTCATGCTCCTTTCCTTTTCTCCCCCAGCCCAAATGTAAATTAGATGTAAATTTCCAATTATGTTAATGATGCAGGCATTCTCTCTAAACTCACCCTCCCATTTCAAATGAATTTTAAAGGATCATTCAAATAATATTATTTGCTTTTCTCTTTCTTTCTGCATGAACAGCATGCATAAAATGAGAAAAGCCTTAGCCCAGAGAGGTTCCTCAGAGAACTTCCTCCCTTAACACAACATGGTCCCTCCAGGGAAAAAAGGGGAAAAAAAAAAAACAGTAGTGACATTTTACCCAGCAGATAAAACAAATGTGAGAATGTAGTACCACTGCTGCAGTACATGCAAATCATTTACAACAGTGCATGCCCACTGTGTATTCTCTCAACAACCCATGACCATTTACGCACACGGAAGCGGAAAGTACTTTGATAGGCATGAAACAAAAGCTGCCCATAAATATGTTTCTTCCCACTCAACTGGCATTACTAACCAACAGTCTTCCGTCAAAATTCTTTTGCAACAAACCAACTCTAAGCAAAATGCAGCATCGAAACATGTTCACACACCTTCACATAAATCCGTGTAAACACACCCAAGGCTCCATGTCGGCTGGGTGGTAAACACCATCTGTCTATCCTGTGGGGTCCGTGTGTACAGCCGGGCTGCCCTCTCTTCTACTCCTCGGACATGAAAGCTCTTCTGCAGGAGCCCCGGCGGCACTCTCAGCCCGGGTCAGGGGAGTAGAACCTCTACCACACTGCGAGCCAACAACAGGTCACTCCCATTCAAACCAAACAGTGGCACACACCTCACTGGGGCTTTACACAGCACAGAATAATGAGTGAAAGTTGGTTTGAACACTACTAAAATGCAGTCTTAAAAAGGGTTATTGTATACCGACTACAAAGATATGGGGTGCCAAACTAACTTTTGCAACACACTGTCCATTAGCAAAGGAAAAAAAATACTCATCTATAAAAAGTACAAGACAACTACAATTTTGCACTGCAGAAATATCTCTACAAGTCATATTTCTATTTATTATCACATTTGCAATTTCCTGCTGGCATAAGAGTGGATACAGGCTGCCAAAAGGAGACATTATTCCCTATACTTTATGAGCTGCCAGACAAACCAGGTCAGGCTCTGGAATACAGCAGCTCCATGGTACATCTGCACTACTAAACTACATCATTTGCTCCATCACCACTAGACCCAAGTATATACAAACTTCACAACATTTTACAAACATGCCTAATTCAAGTGGTAACAAATTGCATTAACTTCTATATTACAAATAGCTATATTGTATTACTTTTATTTTATGTTTATTACCCAATCTTGGTATTCTCTGTAAATATTACATTGAGTCAGCATAGCTGACAAATTAAACTGATTCTAACTGTGCTATTTCAATATAATGCACGTAACATTCAAGCATAATCATAAACACTAGTATTAACATGACACATATTGGTGACCTTTCAGACATGTCCGGTGGTAGCATTGCAGCTGTTTTGGGGCACTTAAAGTGAACATGCCCACGAAGCCGAGGCTGCCAAATATTGTTGCATTTTGCAAGTATTACTGTTAATGTTCAATGCCAGAAGGTTCATGACTGAGTCTGATGTTTGATACCTCATGCAGTCTAGCAATTATTTAACATTTTAGCATTGGCATGATATTTGGCATGTATACCATGTATGAAAAATGTACACTACATACACTGCAGTGAAAAGTTGTTTTGGAATGTTTTTGTTGTGTTTTTTTTGCATTGGAGAAGAAAGTTTGTATAATGTTTGTAATTATTGTTAATGTTATTAAAATGTTACTCTTAATATTTGCCTCACATTCTGCAGTTCTGTCTTTCATTGTTTTTATTTAAAATTTTCTAAAATCACCTATTTTTCTTTCGTTCCCCATTGTTAACAGAGTATGCATGTTCTGTTTACAGCATAGCTTTATCTGAACATTTATTAAAATTAACAAATAAACTTTACATTTGTATGTACCTTGTACTTCATACACTCGGCAATAAAACACAAATGCGTACAACGTCAGATCAACATCAGTCTGCTGTTGTCTGCAGGCACAAACGGCCCTGCAATCGGCACTCTGCTCAAGGTTGTTTTTCTTTTTGTCTTTTTAATGGGATTTCCAAGTGTCAGGATATTAATGGACACCTTGTAATGAGTCCATTAAAATCCTCATGTGCAGAGAACTCACCACTACATGGTCCTAAGTGAAGCACTAAATCTATTCATTTCTATGTGCACTCACTGATCAATGAAGTGCAGTCACTCACTATGAGAAAAAATACTGCCATCTGCCGGTAGGTACTGGTAGGGTTGGAGAAATAAGAGCCTCTCTGGGGAATTCTAGATCTACATCTTTAAGGTATGACCACAATAGCAAGCTAGCAGTTAAAGGGATTATACTCTTGTATCAAAGAGGACAGATATGCTCTAGGATGGTAAGATGGCGCCGCTAAGGCCAGCTGCCGTCTCGACTGCTCTGTCCATACTTTTCCTTTTTTCATTAAATTCTCTTATTTCAGGTTTGTTTTTTTAACTTTTACTCCGCTCACCTTACGTTGTTTCTAACCCCGGATCCAAGGTTCATGACGCTCTCACACAGTTCCAGACTCATCACAGGGACAAGCTCATTCCTTATGAGTTTATGAATTCACTTCAATACAGTTGAAAAGAAAATTTATCAACCTTTTTTTTTTTATATCCATAGTACCTTTTTTCCACTGGTGTTTGTTCAACAAAAGTGCAACAAATGACAGCATTTTGAAAACAGCATCCAGATTTTTTAGGACAGTACCAAAATAAATGGTGTTAATGCTAATCATCCTACTAAGGGAAATGATTAGAGTCATTTGGATCATAGGTGTTTTAGGACACTTACACTATATTGCCAAAAGTATTCGTTACACCTTCCTTGACTCACATATGAGTTTCAGTGACATCCCATTCCTAATCCATAGGGTTCAATATGACGTTGGTCCACCCTTCGCAGCTAGAACAGCTTCAACTCTTCTGGGAAGGCTGTCCACAAGGTTTAGGAGTGTGTTTATGGGGATTTTTGACCATTCTTCCAGAAGCACATTTGTGAGGTCACATACTGATGTTGGACGAGAAGGTCTGGCTCTCAGTCTCCGCTCTAATTCATCCCAAAGGTGTTCTATTGGGTTGAGGTCAGGACTCCACACCAGGCCAGTCAAGTTCATCCACACCAGACTCTGCCATCCATGTCTTTATGGACCTTGATTTGTGCACTGGTGCACAGTCATTTGGATGGATGAGCGAATACTTTTGGCAATATAGTGCATGATTTGCTTGTTCTATTTACTGTAGTTCTGCAGTACCAGACGCAGCCAGCAGGTGAGGATGTTGCACTTATCTCTGCATGACAAACATGCATATGCAGCATGACACTTTGCTGCACAGCATGGTTCTCTCACTGTGCACATGCGCACCCATGGACACATGCACGCACCTCTTGTGGATCAGCATCAAATGGAGTAAAAGCACAAAGATGTTTAGCTCTCTCCTGGCTTGAACACACCTGAGTCAACTCATCAGTTGCTTACTAAGTCCTTCAGAAGCTGAGTCAGGGTGCCATGCTTCAGGCTTTATACACAGACGCATAAAGACAGATTCAATGCATGCAGCTGTTGGCCTAGTCCTGCATTTTTTTTTCCACACAACCTAAAGCCCAATTATTTAAGATGACAATTCCTGAGTCTCAACTCTCTAGAAAGCATTTAATTATTTGAAAACAGGTTGAACCTACAGCAATATTAATTCATTAATGAATAATGAGCATGCTGAAAATCAATATAACTTCCCCTAGCAAACCACTGAGAAACATGAAGCAGCTTCCTCACTTCCTATATGAACTCCATGTAAGGTGTAAACAACAGCAAGTGAACATTCAGAAGTTCCGTTGAAATTTAGATAAAACGGAAAACCTTGGTTTAAAACAAACACGGCTGCTCCTACCACCTCCATCCACATACAGGGTCCTCCATAAATACCGGAGCAGTGGATTGAATATTTTGCAACATGGTGCGAGTGTATAAAAGACACAATTAGAAAAAGAGAGAAGAGAGTTTGTGGACACGAGTATACACCTGTACACCCCATTTTGCAAACTAGTCTGTGTGTTTCTCTGTGCGTTTCTGCGTCTCACCAGTCCTGCGGTGAGCGACGGGGCAGACTGGCCCAGGGACTGGCTCCTCATGCGCACAAGGTTATTGGCCTCTCCTGCTGGCTGCTGCCATGCCAACTGACTCACGCCACTGTGCATACTGCTGGACAGAGGTAGAAGCTGCTTACCTAGAGCAAACCCACACAGAAAGAAAAAGGCTTAGCAAAGGCAAAGCAAGTAGGACTCATCACCCATCAAACATCTGGAAAGCAGCTCTGCAACATCTTTCCAGAATGTACATTTGCATAAAAAAGTACAGTACTTCCTAAAACCAGTTTTCAGATTAATTTTTAAATTTTTTAAAACAGCTCACAAATGTCTGCGTGAGTAAAGCTAAAGGTACTAGTGTTCTTGAATGGTTGGTATTTAGTGTGCTTCTCCAAGACCAATCCCTTGATAAAACCAAGATTAGAAAACGTGGCCTGTAAGATCAACAACTAATGTGTATACTTTCATTGTGATGAAACACTACAAAGTGCACATATTTGCATAAGTGCAGCTTCTCATTCCATGAAACTGTTTGCTTTGTTTTGGGGTTTGTTTTTCGATTGGTCACGTTCGGTCTTTTGTTTTAGATAGGTTTGGACTGTGCTTATATTATAATACCTGAACAAATATTTTTGATTCAGCTAAAAGTAAATCAAATCAATCTTTACATGAGGGAACATGATAAAAATAGGACAAAGCATCATAGATTGTTGCTTGAAACTGTGTGGCTTAATCTACTACCAGAGTATTATACCAGAGTATTATACCAGAGTATTATACCAGAGTATTATACCAGAGTATTATACCAGAGTATTATACCAGAGTATT
>JAOXYF010000018.1:4768510-4784951 GCA_028565775.1 Sternarchorhynchus goeldii | reverse complement strand
CCCCCCCCCCCCCCCCCCCCCCCCCCCCCCCCCCCCCCCCCCCCCCCCCCCCCCCCCCCCCCCCCCCCCCCCCGCATAGAGAGAAGTTCAAGACATTGCATCTTAAAATTGGAATCACAAAATATTGTAGGTATATTAAAAACAGTAGGCTGAATGTAACATAAGAATTCATCCAATTATTCATGACTTAATCATGTGTCCTTTACAAAAAGAAAAAGGGAATACACTAGATTTGTTTTTACATAATTCAGTTTATTGGGCTTATAAATATGTTGCCTAGGCTCTGCAGATCAATTCTGTTTGCTGCTTACTCCCAAATGCAGAACTGTTTTAACGAGGGGAAAAACACAGGCCAAGACAGTCAAAATTTAGTCGAATCTGTCTGCTGTCTTCAAAGATGCACTGACAGCATAAACTGAGAAATGTTTAGGAACTCTTATAAAGATGTTAATGAATTTACACGTGCAATATGTTCATCTTTTTTGCTTTTTTTTTTTTTTTTTTTTGAGGAAATCATTCTCAAAACAAAAAAAGCTTAAGATTTATCCCATCAGTAATCCTTCAATGCAGATATGATTTGCATATATGATTTGCTGAAAAAGAAACTCCTTTAGACAGGGTGGCGTTTCTACCACAAGAGATACGAAAAGTGAGAAAATATACATTTTTGTTAGAAATTAATTTACATCTTGCCTGGCTTTAAGACTGCCCCTACTGTTTCTCTGGTTGGTGTCAGTCCTAGTGCTGCAGCTTATGACATTAAAGTAGTAATACAATAAAATAAAAAGTAAAAAAACGTTTAGAGGCATTGAGAGGCAAAGAGATTGGCACCATAAAGACGTTTGCACAGTGCATCATGATCGTGTGTGGAAGCAGTATGGCACTAGATTGTTATTCATGGGGTTTCATAGAAAAATTATAGCCTACATCATTTACTCCAACATAAGCCAAAGAAACATGAAAATAGGACCACACTGAAATTTGTTGATATATCATCTTAAATATCTAAATCACAGGACTCCCTAAGAATTTTATTCGTGTGTGAGAGCTCTTATCGGGAAATATATGTAAGACAAAAAGATACGATAGTTGATTTTTTAGAAGTGTTGCTTCCTCTCAAGACTATTAATGACCAGGAAGTTGTAAGTAGGGACCATCACTGATTCTGAATGAGTTTCTAGCACTGAGAGACTGTATTTTGGAAGAAACATCAGCATTCAATTTAAAACCAGCATTGTTTAAAACTACAATGATGCCTTTCAACTGGCCATTTAATAAATCGGTTTTGTATCTGTCAGTTTTGCATCATTGTGCAATGATTTGAAAGCCTGTCCCTTAAAGGAATTTTCTAAACCAAATTTGTCTGTGCACTCAAGCAAATTTAGTGAAACCCAGCTTAACCATCAATTTCTTTTCACCTGACGTGTGGTTACTCGACATTACACTTGAAATTTTGTTTGTTTCATGCTAGCCGATAAAGTAAGGCATGTAGGTGTAGGAATACATTTTTTTTCTAATAGGTGATAACTAACTTAATTTATTTTAGTTATACTAGCTGACTTGTGACATTGGTATTAAAGGTCAAGTATAATACATCCCGTCACCTTGGTACTATAAACACATTTGAACGTGTGTGGAAGCAGTATGGAGTCCTTATGAATCACAAGAATTTATTCACCCTTACCTCAAGTTAAATTACTCATCCCCACAAATTACAAGCACCAGTCATTTAAAGTCATTTCCTCCTGTATATACACACCCACAAACACATGCCTAGTGAGTTTAAACATCACTTATTTAAACAAGATGCAGCAAATGTGACGCATCATCATGACACTGTCACACATCTTTAGCACCTGTGTCATCATCTTTAAGGCAAATAAACGACCAAAATGGGTTTTTGCTGAAGGGAGCATTAGGGTACCAGTCTAGACAACAATCTCTTAAGTTAGGGATAAAACATTCTGGGCCTAAAAAACTAGGGTTCTGATCACATGTGGGATGATTTATGTCACCAACGAGAATCCATGTTCTTCCTCCATAAGAATGGGAAATGGAAACCAGGCAAAACCCCTCTGGAAACGGAAGATTTCAGAGCATCTGGAGGGCCTGTATGGGCTGAAAGCACAGCACTTTTAAAACTGCTCCAGCACACAAGACCTCTATAAGAACATTTCCACCACTGAGCCATAATGCATGCTTGAAATATTCATCCATTTCTTTCCTCAGCTTAGACACATCCCCAATGTGTATGAATGTAAAAGCATGTAAGTGTGCTACAAGTGTTCTTTATACCATGTCTGTATCTATAATGTAAAATAGTAAGAGAGGTTCTGTGAGAATGACATCAGCTTAGAGGCCTGAGGAGAGTGGCTTGGATATTCTCTTCAGGATCAGGATCACAACCTCAGTGCTAGAAGGGGGCAGTAACACTGGAAGAGGGGCAAAAGACAACTGTTTTTAGACATGTTAAGTGGTTTATGACACTGTTTACTTGAGTAGAGCTACGCCATTAACTGGCAGCTCATTCCTGGATTGAAGAGGATGAATGAACACAGTTATATCTCCTCCATGCTTGACATAAGCCAAACAAGTGTATGGTGTTTGTACAATATTAAGGAGTGAGGAAAAGAAAGGGGGAATACCCGAGCTATTAAACTGTTGCTCAAGTCAAGAGTGATTACAAAACCAGCCTTTAGAGAGATTACAACTTTGGATAAGAATATAACTATGTAGGCTATCTGGGGCTTCACTGACAATGCAGTGAAAGCTCCTTATGGCCAGCTCACCCTCCTCACTTGTGACTAAGCTTTTTCTTGTGGCCAGATGTTTTTCCATGGCAGTCTGACTGCATCTCCCTCGCCTGACAGCCCCATTCCCCCTCAGTATTCACTACTTACTCATCCCACAGCCAGCCCACTGAGGTGCACACTCTGAATCAATCACAACAACTGATACTGGTTGGCCATGAGTCGAAAGCAGAATGATATACAAAGCAGAGGAACAAACACTAGAGAAACAGCCAGGGAAGTAGTCAGGTTACCCCCAGCAAGCTAGTGTTACCTGTATTACAAACAGCATGGCTTAATTCTTATGCCGTGTTGGCTCTTCAGTGCTATTGTTTGGCAATGTATTCTGTTTACAATAATCACTCTACAGTAAAGATAATAAGCACTTTGACCACAACCCGGAAATACTATCCCTATTGTTGTAACTTAGCATTTTTTAAATGTATTTATTTAGCACGGTGAGTTTATCTATTCAAATAGAGCCCCACTGAAGTGCCATAACACTTGCCACAAAAAAAACAAAAACAATATCATATTCTTTGTGTTTCATGACTAGAAATGTTTTCTTATCTACAAGATGTGACACGTTGGTGCCCCAATTACCTTATAGGACCAAATAAAAACAGTGAAATGTTTGTGCTTCACCAGACCAAAGGTTAGTAAAAGCACAAGAGCCTGTGCCAGTGTTCTTGGTAAAGCAGCGAGGGAGCAGTTACCATGCAGCCAGGGGCAGACTGCAACAGTACTGCACACTGGAGTAATAATACAAAACTGGTCTGTAGGGCCACTAGAGCACTTACCAAAGACACAACTCAGGAAATAAATGTAGCACTTTTATCAACCGCATTTAGAATAACTATAAGACTTGGTATTGGTGTAAAATTATGCCATACTCCACCTGAAATAGAAACACTGGCCCTTATTCATCACAGTTGCATACAATTGAACAGATCTGACAGCCATCAATGAGAGATGAAGTATTTCAGGTATGATTCATGAAACTGTCATATAAAGTTGAAACGAGTGCCAATTTGAGCGTCACTGAAAAATCAGTTTCAGCTGCATGAAAATCAAGGGCTGACATACTGGTGCCCCATTTACATATCACTTGCAAAGGGTACGCCTCAAACTGCCTTCACATACATAATATTTGGATTAAACACACCCTAATTCCTGAAGGCCTAGCACTGGTAACCATATATAAGGTAAGCATTAGGCATATATTACACTTGTCTTTGTTCAGGTAATGACTGATTATTCCTGGTCTAAAAAATTCTGACACTTGAATTTGAAAAACAGACAGTAATCTAGGTGAACTACATAGATTTTAGTACAAGAATTCATGTGTGCAATTATTATTTTTGTTATTATTGTTGCTGCTTTTGTTATTGGCATCATTTATATCAGTGAAGACACTGATCATTTTGATAACCATGATGAATAGGAAGGCTGCCAACGAGACCTGCGTACATTTTTTATCATCAGGTTTTTATCGCAATCAACTTTGATGAATAACAATCACAGTGCCAAAGAAAACCACAGATGTATCACACTGAACTGGAAGGACACAGAGACCCAAGATGAACCAATGGATTAAACAAATGTCCAGCAAACTGGCCCTGGAGAAACTGACTTGTATAGCAAAAGGGAAGCTTGAGGACTTTAAAGACATGCGGTTGGCTTTCTTGCAACTCGTAAAAAATTGTGAAATGTAAACTTATTTTTTTTTCCCCTTTTACTGATAGAGTGAGCATTGGCTTCCAGGGAGGACTTATACATACATATATACACACATTAAATATATATGTTTGTTGAATATTTAAAATTAGTAAAGACGTGTGAAAAAAAGAAAACAGATGGGAATAACTTCCAACAGTCCAACCAGGGCCTGCTGATACTTGCAAAAAGTCCTTGCAAATCTTTTAGTTACATACAGTAACAGAACAGTGAATACACATGGTCGTACACACCATCCAGACAAGGTACTGCTGCTCCAATTCAACATTAATTTCCATGGTGTCAAATTCCAATGTCACGTGGGTGCTATGGTATCCTCAAAATGTGACCGTTTCCAGTTTCTCTGCAATGACCACCTTTCCAGCAATACACGTAAATGATAACATAACAAAATATGACAAAATCTTAGAAGCTAAATGTGCATATGTTCACTAAATAGCACCACAGAGACAGGCAAAGATAAACATAACAGCATCAGGAGATAGAGCCAATGATACTCTCCCAAATGTTATTTTACACACACCAAATGTCCAGAAACAGTTACATACTAGTAACAAGTGTCTACATCTAGACTGCACCACAAGAAAACAGCTGCGGTTTAATGGGTATTCAGTTTTTACCACTAAGGGATGTGTAACCTATGTGCTTTCTAATGAGCAGTCCTCTCCCTCTGGCCCTTTCTACACTCTCATTTTGAGCCCCACTACACAACACTAGTGTGTTGAGGAGTGTGTCTACTCTGCATATGTACAAATATACACAGGATAATGAAATATATGCATGACCCATCATTTCAAATCCACACAGCTGTGTTTACCTGTTCCACCAAAGCCACCTCCCTTAGAAGAGGATGATGGATGTATTCCCATCTCTCTTTTACATCAACTTTCCAACTATTCCAACGCATCCTGCTGGGAAGCATTCCCTGCTGTATGTGAACATACCAATTACATTCCTCCACACCTTAAGCATTACGAGCCTTGGTCTGTTTCTTCCTCTCACACACAGTAAAATTACACTTTAAAGTCTCAATCAAACACCAGCAAAACACACACAATATACCCTCTACCCTCTACAAGCTTGTCTGGGGCAGTAGAGCTTCTCCCATTTTAGACCAAGGTTTTAAACTTGGCCTTGAACCTACAGCAGGCTAAACTAACTATTGCATAGCACTGAAGGTCTGCAAAACAGTTTCCAAGATGTCTGGAACATTCTGCGTATCCATGACGGCACAGTGGGAAACATTTCTGCAGTTAGTGTGAGCTGTAGCCTCATAACATCCCAGATAATTCTTCTTCTAAAAGTACACCAAAGCACTCAGAAAGACACTCCTATACATTAGCAATACTGTATTTCAATACTGTATTTCATTAGCAATAATTGATATTTCTTGAGCAGCAAAGGGCCAGACTGGCTTTGCATTTCTACCTGCAGTTCTTGCTAAGTAGCACTTCCGTTAATCTCCCTGCAGCCTATAGGCCAGACCACAAGACACGACAGTGCATGTTTACTGTGTGCCACATTAGAACCGTCAAATCTTCAGCACCACAAGCAAACACATACACACGCACGCACACACTAAATGATGTAGCAGCTCATCAAAAACTGGTCCAAGTGCAAGATGGAAAACAGTATTGTTTGCGTAGGCAGGTCAGGTGTGCTGGACTTCACCGGCTCAAAGTACACACGCACGAAGAGTTTACCAAAGAGGAAAAAAACAGGGCTAGAATGAATGTGCACCAAAAGAAGTCAGAAGAGCATGCATGGTATACAACAAGGCATACAGAACAAGATACAGAAACATCAGTATTGTAAATACAATGTTTTGTAAAATAATCGGTGCTACCTCACAAGAATGGTTTGGTTATTACCATTCTTGACGATTTACACAAATAAGGTGGAAATATTTTGTATCTCATTTTCTAACTTCTGTTAGTTGTCTTGCGGCCAAAAGCATCTTAACATGTGATCCATCCTTGTAAATTAGTCCTTGTGAAAGATGAGATGAAACTAGGGCTGTACCTTTTAATCTTGATGTATATGCACTGTTAAACTTTACTTCAACAGTGACCTTTACAATGCTGATCTCACAGAAGGCTGCAATATGCAAAACACTTTTTTAGTCTCCTTACCAATCTCAGAGGAGTACAAATAATACAGATTAATCTTTAATCATATCACATCTAACAGCATATCCAATATATGTTTATAGGTTTCATAGGTTTATCTGCATATTTAATATACTACACAGCATATCACAAAAGCATACGAACAGCATCATAAATGCAATATAAGACTTTTCTTTTTCCTACTGTGAAGTCCTGCATTTAATATTCTGGTCACCTAAAACCAAGTCACTGTTCAGGAATCCAGATTTTCACTTCAAATGGACCATAAACAGACAATATACTTGCCTGCACTCCACCCCCCCCTCCCCCCCCCAAAAAAATATGAGACCGTGCAGGATTTCCATCAGGCATTTAATCAGGAACATCAGTTGCAGTCAAAGGTATGTCATAATCACTTCATATCCAATATGTGTCTTTGTGTGGGTTAGAGAACAGGAGAGAGAGCGTCCAGATGTGTTTTAACTGACTTAACAAACGCAGCAACATTTCACTGCATCCTTCACGACAGCTACTCCATTCGGCTCCACAGAGAGCGCTGAATCAACTGTTTAAATCACAGTGTAGTGAACAGGAAAGCACATAGTCCCTGATTGCTTGGACTCTACCTGTTCAGTGATTACTTGGTCTAAGTCACTGAAAGCTCACATTTGTTGGACAGAGTTCTGATGCTACTCTCCACCATTAGGACTAATTCACCTCCAAAACACTTGGGTCATTAATTTAAAATGATATCAACAGAACAGTGTGTAAAAAGAGAGGAAAAGCAACCAGGCTATACATACATATACAATCAGGTTACACATTACACAAGGTGCTGGTTTAAAAGGAGTAGGAAATGGGTTATATAATTTCATGTATGATCTTTAGCATCAGCATGGGACTTGTGAGTTTGGTCCTGACTTTACCACGATCCCACAGGTAACCCTAAATTCTGAATCAAAACAATGCTAAGCTCAACACACACACACACCCACACAAGCAAATATATCACTAAGACAGGTTTCTCCATCTTTGTTTTGAATGTTTTCAGACCATTTCAGGTTTACCAGCTATTAGCTGTTGTTTCCATAGTTTAGACTGTTACATGAAATGGTGTATTTTCAGAGGGTAGAAATATACCCTCCCCAGGGTTATGGAAGCCACACATCTAGGGTCAGTTCAGGTCAATGAGCTTGTGGAATTCAGTACAGTTGTATGACTTTTTGAGGTGACTTTTTTAAATCAATGTAAATTTATTAACTAAAGACATAAAAACAATTAGGCTTTATCCATGCTGTCCAATATTTTCCACGTGGATCACAGATTCATCTCTCCACTCTTTTTAAATTGTTAAGGTGAATTTGCTACTGAAGCTTAACCTACCTCTCAGGCTTGCAGCAAAATTATATAACCATTTGTCCTTCTTGTCAAACCTGGAACTAAATTTTGTATTGTGTTTATATTATACATAAAAATTGAGAGACCATCAGTCATGGCCGTTTAGCCCAATGTTTCAACTTGTTGAACTGTGAAGGAACTCTCACAAGAACACTAACTGCCAAGCACCATGAGTAATAGTTCCACAGTGCTTTCAAACACGCTACATTATGTAATCATGCATTACACAGAGTCACATGACTCCGCCAGTTCTCCAGTTGAACCCAGCAGCCCTCAAAGTTTCTAATATAAAAAAAAAAATCAGTTAAAAAAAACTTTACAAAACAATATTGTGTAAAACTTTGTAGAATTACTGAAAAAACTGGGATTTCTTTATAAGTCATGTCCTTCTGGTGTCATTCTGGTGTCAGGTCTTCATTTCAAATGAATATATGTCATGGAATATTATGCTTATTATGAAACAGTATTCAGTTCCTCTGAGAGGACACCATCATATCAGACACGTTTGAGAAATTGGATGTGTTTATTGGATGTGTTTATTGGATGTGTTTATTGGATGTGTTTATTGGATGTGTTTATACACTTTGAAAAGAGTCGAATGAAACGTACGAATATGGGATTTGATGCTATGGATTGGGAAAACAATTCAAGGTGATCTTCAGAAGGTCTTAGTTTCATAATCTTCCTGCAAATATGACTATGCACAGATACTTGCAAAGCACTTCCTACCAACTTTAAACAACAATTAAATAGTAATCAAAAATATGTCAAAATTACTAGTATTCTCAGAAAGTTATCAGAATTTTCAGATGATCAAATACTGTATGGTTAAGAATATAAATACAGCATGGCACTCCACTGATACACAAAATGTACTTTTGCATACTAGTATGTCATTGTTGTTTTGTTTTGGTTTTGTTTTGGGTTTTTTTACATTAAAAAAATTATAATTAAGACCAAGGCTGTTTTAACAGAAAAAGGCTTACTACGGTTCAGAATTCAGATCAATCCTGGCCAGATCAAATCAGAATTAAAAATTAGATTTTTGAAGAAACAGCTATGTACTGCATATGAATATTTTATTAATGGCCTTCAATGCTGCAACTGCTATACAGTCAGAGAATAGACCAATCAAGCACTGTGGGAGGTTAGTCTTCCAAACACTCTTGCCTACTCTAATCTGCCTGTTGCAGCTGTGGGAGAGCGAGAGTGTGAGTGTAAGGCCCAAAGTCCAGGCTTCTCTACCCTGTGGAACACAGCCACATGGACCTCCAAAGGAAGATAAGGCCTACATGCATGATGACAAAAGTGCAACAAATTACCCAACAGTGAAAATGAGGGTCTCCACACACCTCAATGGAGGCAAAAGATATGCTGTTCCTTACAACAAGCATGGACTATGGGATTTAAGATTATTCTAATTAAACCCTATGAAATTAAGCAGTAGCAAGGATGAGGGATAACAAAACTATAAAACACTTTTCTTTGAAAAGAAAACTGCACACATCATAGTCAACAGTGCATATTAAAAGTGCTCAGATAGGCAAGTTTTGAATTGTATAAGCTTTAACACAGTCTGAAAGAAATAAAAAGCTGGTATCAAATAGGATGCATCCACTCCAGAAAGAGGAGGCTCTCATCTTTCACTTCTCATAATCCAGCAGGATCAAAGGGTCAAAGTTATCAGGGTTTCATCCGGAGGCCTGTCCTGCTAGATTGAGTATCAGTGGAAATGTTTAATACAGTACTGCAAGTCATCAATAAATGCAGGACAGCATGATTTTATCTGTATGGCATTGCTTGTCTCAACATCCAGCATGCCAGACATTAACACTGACAGATAATGCAAAGCCTGGTTTTCAAAAGACATAAATCACTATTTCTCCTTGAACATTACAACCAGTTAAAAGGAAAAAAAGTATTGTGGTTAAAATTCAAGTCTGGTGTAAGATAACACCAAAAAGGAAAACAGACCACTAATCTAGTCCATAGGTAAATGGAGGGAGCGGTATAAACCTGAAATGCCCAACATTTCTTTTTTCAAATGCGATAGGAATGGGAACCCTTACGAGATCATTCCCACCAGACAGAATTCATTGAACAGGCTACATCTCACAGCAACGCCCTTTCACTGAGCTAATTAAAGGCAAAGTTCAGAGGCAGCCCTGGGCCAAGGACACTGCATCACTGTCTACTGTGACTAATGGATTCATTAAATCGCATACCTACTTTTTCTATGCCCAAAACCCTTAAGAGGACCTACTGGGCCAAGACATTTCCATTTACATAATTAAAAATACTCTTTAGACTGTTTATTTCTGTTTGCCCATTTGTGACAGACTTCAGTAAAGCCTAGGCAATATCCTAAAGGTGTTGCAATAAACCAATAATGCAATATTTAAAATAATATCAGTAAGGTCTAAAGACTCCGAGTTTAAATTACAATGTTCACTTTTTCATAAGAGAAATCATGAATGACAAAGGGAAAGAAAAGGCAAACTCTGTGAAGGACTGTGCTTCCCATCCACCAGAATGTCCAACAATAGCTGCAGTGTCATTTTCATTACCCTCCCGAGTGTTGGAAAAGCCCATCTCCCTGCTCATCAGCTGGAGAAAAAGTAAAGAATGATGTGACTACATTCAGCTGTTAGAACTGGCAGCTGAACCCAAGCCACAGTGACACAGAGATTAGCATTTAGAGCTGACTTTACAGGGATAGGGATAAAGAAGGCTGCGTGCCAAAATATGGTTGATTTAGACACCAAAATGCTGTAGTCAACTGCACTTCAAGCATTTCAAATGGTGAAAAATGGCCCTGGATTAAATCAGTTAAGTGAAACAGAATCAAGAGTTTTTCAAATACAATGTTCCTAAAACTCAGCATGCAGTCTCAAAATCAACATCTTAAAATGTTTATATAAAGCTAACAAATATTTATTTCACCAGTCCAAAGCAGAAAAAGTGAAATAATTTTTACTATGCTGAATAACAAAAATTGTAACTGTTCAACATCAACTGCAAGCCACTACATTAACTCATCAACTTATCAGTACGCCTTACTGATTAGCCTCATACTGCTAATAAAAGTAGCATTCAGCAAACGAGTGCCAAACACAACATCTACGACATTAATCCTTATACATTTAACTGAGCGCCTAACTGGCAAATAGAAGTCAATGTTCTTTGAAAATATTAAAGCACAACAAAATACATGAACGACTGCTCCATCCAATTTACAACTACGTCCTTGGACAGTCTGGCTAGTCTGGATTTGGAGAAAATAATTCTCCAAAGAAGCCAAACCCTTCCCCACTTTTGAGAATTATTTTAAAAAAGAAAAGGCATTAAACTGCATTTTTCTCCTCAAAACCTGATTACAATGACCGGAAAATAATTATGCTCTACTGAACTTCTGCAATAAACAGTAATTCTGTCAGATAACCTACACAGCAGTTCTAATATTTCACTGCTGAACCCTAAGGTGCTTCCAGTCCACATGTTTCCCCCACCACCAATATAGATTCCTTGTTGCAGGATATCTATTCTGTCTTTCATATGTTTTTGACACCTTTCAAATGGACCACTGTGACATATGAAAATTTCCTTCACAAATATCTAATGATATTCATCAGAAATCACACCTGATCAGAGCACAGAAATGTTTAATGTGCATACAATTTTTTCTACTACCGTTTTTCTGGAGCCATACACTTCCTACTTTATTACTAAGCAACAAACCTGTGTAAATGTAAAGTAATATTTGTGTACCCCTTGGCTGCAAAGAAACAAGTCAAAAAACTAGTTAGAAAAGTTCTCAAAATCACCAATAATAAATCATTAGATTATAAGAAAATCTTGTAAACAATGTGAGTATAAGAACCACATCTATGCATCTCTCTTCAAAGAGAGCTCATGTTAAAGCTCGGTTCACACTGCACAATTACAGCCATCTTATACTTTTGTTCCATGTCGTACTTGACCAAACATCATGATTGGCTGAGCATAAGACTATACAATAAAAAAAATTAAAAAAAATTAAAAACTTCTGGCAATAAACCCACTTTTTTGCCAAAACAACAGGTCCCACATCCAAGCCCCTATAATGGTAGAGGCTGGGTTTTACCTTGACAAAAACAGGCTCCAAAAGGTAAAAGCGAGTGTCACTGGGACATGGAAAAAGACATTTTCTCTGCTGCCATAATTCCACAACACATTCTTCTGTCCAGTTCCACATACTTCATTTTTGATTTGCCATGCTTCTGAATATTTAGAGTTGGCACACAAATTATGCATAATTCCGAGGTGCTATTGGTTGTTTTTAAGATGTACAGTAGCAGTGGTCACGCTGCAACATCGTGTAGTAAAATTTGACAATGCTAAAATACCAGTGTTGTTACATTGTAGTATAGAAAAATAAGAACACAGTTCAGCTCTGTAGCACTACAAAGCACCACTTGTTTTGATCCAGATGTGCTAGTCTCCAGACATCGAAACAAAGCAATGAAGCAATAAGGATTAAAGCCTTTCAATACTCAAAACCACAGTGAAGCAGTGTTCTGTTATATTGTGGCAACAGGACAAAAGCAGAGTGAGATGCTGAGGCCAGAGCAGGAATGAGAAGGCTGTGAGCATAGTTTAAAGAGCCACTGAGGACTGGAGACAGGATACAAGCAGAAGCAGTTCATGATAACATCTGCCCATGACCTCAAGGACTGAATGAATACAATACATTATTAGCCAAGCTGGGAAGGTGGGGCAGATTTATAAGGACAAAAAAATGCTAAAGTCTGGGAATGGAAAAAGAAAGGCTTCACTATATCTTATCCACTCTATGGACCAACTTTAGCTGCTGGTTAGGAAAAATGTTTAACAGTGAAAATACAGTCTGTGCTGTGATTCACAACATTCATAGTTCAAATTACCTACTTCTTTCACTATCTAATTCCCAATATGCAGAACTGAGCTATTTTAAGAAAAGCCAATCTTGAAAAAGTATTTGATTTTAATATCTATGTAACTTTTACAGATACCAATTTAATTAAACTTTGCCTATATAACTATAACTCTGAGATTGAGTCAGGGTGTACTGCAGTGCTGAGTCAGCCTTCATTCTTTCTGTACCATTAAATTCTTCCAGTAGACAACAGCAAACTCTGAGTAGCCAGAAAGAGACTTGCATTCCACATACACACTGAGCATTGAGAGGACTCCTGCATGTTGTAGTTGAATCAGCTGTGAGACACACACGTGCTCAACATATTGTAGTAAAGGGCAGGTTTTCCTGCCCTGACTGTGAAAAGTTTATATAAACACATCTCTGCTTCACTTGCATGTGGTGAATAAGATCCAATAAACAAATGACACAAGTAAACAAATCCCCACTAAAAACCACAATCACTGTATATAACGGGCAATACTGTTCTTTGCTCTTGGCAGAGTTTTGTATTCACCAAGCTGAAAGCATAAAACATAAGTACATTTGAGATCAGCTTGGTTGAACTGTAATTTTCTACTCACATACACACACAAATTAAAGTTACATCACTACTAGGACTCATGCTTGCATTGTTTAATTTTCCTTTGTTGCTTCTACAGTATAAACCAGGCCAGATTGGCTTGTGCACAAAAATAAGAGTATATTAGAGTGCAAAACGAACCAGGTGCTTCAGATTCAAAGTGTAAACTCAAAAAGATGATGTATTTCACATGTATTAAAACTATTACGGCTGGAGATTCATTGTGAATGCTGAAATGTGGCGTCTTAAGGAACTTTGGTGATCTACAAAAGCTCATTGATACTGTGCAAAATGTTGCTTTAACATCCAGCACATACAGTTTTCTACATATTATTTCTAGCAAGTAAGTTTTAAAAGTACCATGATTTTTTTTTAACTTACATTTCTAGATAACACAGAAGTCTTTGTAAGATCTATACATTAAAGCAAAAGTAGTTTGCTTTTTGCTGTTGAGTATGTGGTGAATTCAGTTTAATGTAGATAAACTACAGCATTCTCTACAAACATTTGTAATTACACACTGGCATTACTGCGGAAGCTAGACACCGTCTCTGTTTTAAAATATTGGGCACTTAATCAGCTGCTATTTTCAACAACAGGCACTGAATCTGGTGAAATAAAATAAGCAATAATGGTAGAGCAGTAAATTATTATTTTGAATACTCTCACCTTAAGATAACCAGCACTAACCAAGTTGTCCACATTCCATGATGGACAGTCTGTTTTTAAGTGCTATTGCGGTTTCACACAAAAATCCACAGATGAATAATTTGTCAATTAGTTGATTTTCAAAAAAACTGACAAGTTTCATTAGTTAATGGTGGGTATTCTGAAGCTGAATTATGATGTAGCACTTCCTGCACAGTTGGCATTTATAAAAACCAAAGGCTGCTGCCAAAAGTGTGACTGCTTGATTTTAGGAAGTCATTTAGAGTACAGAGGAAAATAACCTAAGACAAAGATGGTGAAGCAAAAAGCTCAGGACAGCAGATGCATAAAAGTATTCCTCTCCAACATTGTCTTACAAAATGATGGAACAGTGGGGAAAAAAACTGTTGCAGTGCAAACAGTATGTGCTACATGACGATAAAAATGTTTAAGAAAATCATGTCCTACCTTAAAAACCTTTAATTAACACCCTTGCAAGTATAACACCTGAGCAAGATGTTGCAGATAGACATGTATTGGTATTGGAGTCGTTATCAGCAAAAAATTTTGGATCGGATGTCAGTGAATACATTTTTAAGGAACCCGATCCAATACAATCACAAATCCAGCCTGAAAATAGGACAGTAGGGCTCTGCAACAGCACACTGCACGTGATAACAGCCTCGTTAGATAGAGCAGGTCACATGGTAACAGCCAGTCCAGTTTAAGCAGTTTATCTGGTATATAGTTTGCCTGCATCATTTTCTTCACATTAACAATGAAAAACTATTATGTTCAAATGAAAATATCCATGCAGTAGCACACACACGTGATGAATTGCACTGCTGTAATTTTGATGATAGCTGAGGAACAGATTATTCATATCTTACTAATAATATTTAAATGAGACAAAATAGCATTTTAGCACTGTTCACTAATCTACGACCAAAAGTGGTTTGTTTATTAGTATGTTCTTTAAAAAAATGACACTTCCAGTTTGGCTGTGAAGTAAAGAAAGTTCAGGGTCAGGGACAAGAGAAAGAGCAGCAGAAACCTGACAGCAAGTGAGCCATTGAAGGTAAAGAACAGCCGAACAGAGCACTCTCCTTTCAATTCAACAAGTTAATTACTCTTGAGTATATTCAAATTTTAAATACAGCCAGCTCTGTCCATGTTTTTACTAGAAAGAATAATAGCCTAAAAAGTATCAGATTAAATGTGTTACTGGTTTTAAGCACAGTTCAAGTGAAGAGAGACTTGTAGCAGAGGTAGCCTCTCTCTGTCAATTACACTCAGTAATGAAAAAAGCAGACTATATACTGAACAATACTGTACATTTCAGGAGTTAGTGAGGCAGCCATAAACAGAGAGGAAAGCAGAAGGAGCATTTATGTGCACACGTGCTGGGGGTGAAAACGGTACAGCTGAGAAACAAGGTGGTGATGGCCAAGGCAATAAACATCCTCCAAGTAATAGAGAGGTTGTGTGACTGTGGATAGAAAAAAAATAATAAATGCTTTGGTCTTGTAAACTATGGATTTTTAGTTTTTTCATAACTTGATTTATACTTGTGTCATATCCTTGCTTAATACTTGCTTAATATCTGTAAAAATAAATAATACATCCCACACACAAAACATTTCCCAAAAACTTGAACCTCGGCTCCACAGTTTTATTTATTTATTTTTTTTAAGTCTGATTGGGATGAGGTGACATTCAAGATATCAACATACAAAAATGTACTGTGAAATCTCTAGTTGCAGACTAAAGTTTTCAAACCATACATTTAATTTCAACAACTTGGCCCATGAATGTTCAGTCATTATACTCCATGGTCCCACACTTGGAGCTGAAAATGTATTTTCCTGTAACAAAACAAAACAAAAAAAGTTTCACATCTTTTTACATACCATTTCAAACCCATACAAAAAATTAATGGTCTTTATAAATTCACGAGTAGACAAGAGAGACCTTTACTCTGGGGTGTTTTTTTACCCTGGTGGACAAACATTACATTAGTCACCTTCAATTTTTAAAGCACCTAGAAAATGAACTGCTAACGCCAGCTAAATCTCTTAACCCTTAGTCCACCCTAGCTACAATGCGTGTATTAGGGTGACTCAGTAAACATGGATTCAAGTGGTTGTTCAAGGATTATCTTACAGAAGGCAAGTAGTACATAGCAGTTTTTAAATGTCAGTGAAGCTGAACAGGTACCCACATAACAAACGCCTACATGTACATT
>JAOXYF010000018.1:4752081-4768410 GCA_028565775.1 Sternarchorhynchus goeldii | reverse complement strand
ACCACTCTTGTTCCCCCTGCTGTAATGGGACGAACGCGCCCACTAACATTTAATAACCTTATAGCATATCATTTAATAACCTTAAAACAAAGTGGAATTTCTGACATTTCATGGTATCAGTTACAGTCGTTCCACAACCATCTTGGACTTTGCAGTGTTTGTCAGTGGTTCATAGGTAAAGCAGTTATTAGATCAGTGGTCCATAGGTAAAGCAGTCATTAGATCTCGAGAATTTTTGACTAAGTCTCTCAGGACAAATATGATAAATATGACAATTTAAAAAATGTAAAAAATATCTGGAAAATTGGACCTCACATAAAGACAACTTGTCCATTATGAAAGGACTTTGTATGTTGTCATTAGTTTTCAACAAAGCAATTAGCTAGCACTATCAGCACAGCAGGTCCCACGGCTGTCATCACTATGTTACCTGTGATTGGAGGAGATTTGAGACCTTGAGCTCAGAAGAGAAACAAAAGAGACAGGATGTTTTTCAGTTTTGCCACTCATACGGCAGGCAGCCAGCAGTTACTCTCTAATCTAGCCATAAAACAGAGCATTTGAGAAGCCAAAACACAAAGGTACAATTACAGAAGTAGGGCAGAAACAAAACTAATTCATATGATTTTACCCAGGTAGCACAAGTGTGCCTGAGCAATCAAAACAGGGTCTGGGTTCATACTTTGCTTTGTTAGAACTGCACTAGAGCTACAAAGTTGGCACTGCTAGCAAACTGGTAACTTATCTTGTAAACGTCACTTAAAAATTCTTTGCACTTAATTTCAAAATTAGCTTTAATTCTTAAAAAAAAATCCTTCACTAAATTATCAAACATTTGGAAGGTATACTTCCAGCTGGTCTAAGGCTAGGACTGTTTTCATAAATAATAAACGCTCACAGGTTCATGCATGTAGCATTCCTCACCCTCTTCTGAAATAACTTTCCTTGCATTACTCCAGCTGTTAGCCCAAACCCCCTCCATTACAAACCTTTAGGCCTATCATAAAAGCAGGACTGGCATCCTGCAGTCACACACAAGGCTTGCAGACCAGAATACAGTGCAAAGTGCAACTCACATATTAACATGCTAAAGCAGCTATATCCAAGTCCTTCAATAAAAACCACATGATATTTATCTGATGCCAGTAGTGCATATTCAATAATTACTTCATCATATTTGATCTGTGCTGTCAGTAGTAAGTATTTCATGAAACGTTTCATTCATAAGATAAATCTTAATTAGGCTAAATTGGGGTGGGGGGTGGATGGACGGATGGATAGACGGATAGCTAAACGTCTATCAATAAGGGTGTTTTAACAGCATAAGATTTTCATAAATGTCTTAAGGATTGCATGCATGTTGCCTGCAGAGAAACATGGCTGTGTTTTGCATGAAATTAAGATGGGACAAGGGCAGAATCTCTACAGGATTTATAATTTAGTCTGCATGGCCATCATAAATTTAGACAAATAATTTGCATGAAACAACACTTTGTATGCTTCATTAATAGATCATTAACAATGTAAAGCACCACACACATTAAAATAACACAGAGGCCGATTCTGGTGTCAGTCACTGTAAATTGACTGTGAGGCTCATTAAAAATCTATGATGAGTTTGTTGTTATGATCAATGCTGTAATCTAATTTCAAACAGAGTTATGTGCACAAGGATTAAAAAACACTTTCGTGTATTCAACCATTTTGCTTTTTCAAGTCACAACAATTGTGAGCTGTAGTCCACTACTAAGGTACAACAAGAAGTTACCCTCCCAGTGACACAATGGCAGTTAAATATTTACTTTTTTTGGCATGTTGAGACAGAAATTGTGTTAATAAATAATCTAATGTTCCCTAATGAGCAGCAGCAGTTGCATGAACGACAGTCATGGGATGACACACTCCAAAATATACAGTACCAGTCAAAAGTTTGGACACACCTACTCATTGCTTATTTTGAGTATTGTCTACAATAAAAAAACAAACATATCAACCCAATTAAGTAACACGTGATTATGCTGTGATAGTCAATATTTGTTTATCTTAGATTTTACATCCTTCAACGTAGCCGCCCTTTACTGTCCTCCTCAGCTCCACACTAGTGATGTTCTCCAGCAGAATGTTAACTCTGATTATAGATTCAAAGTATCAAAATTACATATCAACTACCACACAATGACAGGTCAAATGTATATTGTAAACATTCACCTTCATAATACAGAAACTTCTTTTAAATGTTAAGAGCACATTTAAACAACAGAAAACATGATAAAACACCCATCTGTTACAGAAGTAGCTGGTCAGAAAAAAAACAACATTACTTAGCTAACTAAACAGCGATGCAAGGAACCTTCACAAATAAAACCTTAACCTCAGTGGTCAGCTCCATCAGTCTGTTCTACAAGCAAACACAGGCCAAATGCACTAAGTGGCCAGCTGGAGGATTCACTATGCTGTCCATCTGCTCGTGCATCAATATTTGGTTAAAAGAGCAATGTTATTAACCATCTTTTGTTTTTCTATTAAAATATACAACTACTCTCACCATCAATCCTGTACAAGGAATAAAACCAGAATAAAATCAGTGACCTGCATATACAGCTTCTTACAAGCAAGGAGTCAAATGGAGCAATAAGAAACAACTGTTTTTTCAGAGCAACTTCTCTTACTGATGCATCATATGGTCAAGGTGTTTGTTACCAAGCTCATGTACATTTACATTAAGTCTGCTATGTCCTGTGACTACCTACACCTCTTTTAAACAAAGACTGATACTAAGACTGAAAAGCTCTGCAGTGAATACTGTCTCAAATATTCCATGTTCAGATGACTTAGCTGTCAGTTATTCAGGCAACATACAAATTAATAAATAGATCAGCTCATTGGGAGGCCCAATTGTGTTTTTATCCTTCGTTATGAGAAGTTTTGGCTCACTATTCTGAATGTTAAAAAATACGTTCAGAAACGGTTTTATAAACAGGGACGTTTCAAAAGAATTTAGGAACCAAGACTACAATTCCAAAGCTACCAAAGAAAAATGTTTAAACAGTTTGCCAGCATGTCTGGAGAACAAACCAACTAGGATTACTTATGCAACATTATTTAAATAATACAGTGAGAGAACGCCCTCCAAAACACTGCAACACTTAGTAAATAGGCTAAGTCTTTGCCTTGCATAATTTTCGGCTTTGCTAAAACTAGAACTACGTCATATTTCAGGAATCTGAGCCTACAGCACAGATCATTCACAAAGTAATATTTTTCAATAAGCTGAGCCAAAGGTGAGGACTGTCCTTTAAGAATGTCTTATCCTACTGGAGGGACTTGACTTTTAGAAATCTTGAAATGTATATCATCATTCTGCTGTATGCATGAGCCAAACCATTTGAATTTAGTGGCCTGGTATTCTCTACCTCATCTCTGTGAGTTGCTGTTGTATTTCAACAACAATTTATAGGCTATGAGCTATAACCTAGCAAACACGCCTTAATACTGTCACTACTTTTATAACCTCTTCTGTAAATAGCAGATCAGAAAATCCACAACACACTCCAAGGAAGCATGCATTATGATCTGCACAACCCTTTTGGTGGTTAACCTCATACAACATACACAATCAACACAATGAAAAATACACAACAAAATACCTCTAAAAGCTAAACAATGTTAAATAATGGTTAGGAAAAGGTCTCTCAAAAGAGGCCAGTTCAAACTCATCAAATCTGCAGTGTTGCAGAGAATCCAAATTCTTTCATCAAATTCTTTCATTTATCAATGAAGAATGGTACATACTGGCTTTTTTCCAGAACAAGCAAGCATTGAGAGCAAAGTCCACTGAACTACCAAAATAAATACTGAAGACAAAAATGGGAAAATTATGAGATGTCAGCAAAGTCTAGATAAAAACAAGCATACATAAACCAAAAACACTTTATGTCGCCATAATTACTATATTATAAAATGTGAACCTTTTGATCTAACCACGAATAAAGAATACACCGAGTGTTGTATAGGCCCTTAGCTAAGGTTATGTCACAAAGAGATTTAGTGGCAATTCGGTCAGCGGTGTGAACTCAGAATCTTACGGTTAAGTATGCGTATTCAACCAGAATTTCTTTAGTTTTACTCGTCCGCTACAACAATCGTTTCAATAACAAAGCATTTATTTTGAGCTCATTCTGGCTTTTCCCCAATTCATATAATCCATAGTACATACTTTTTTTTTTTTTTACAACTAATTGGCTATAAAAGAGAAAACAGGTAACACCATAATACGCATGGGGTCGTGTTAATTAACGTACCCATGTGGCCTAATAGAGGCAAAACCATCATGTGCGACAGACGCGAGGCATCGCAATTATTCTGCAGAGTACCTGTGCCCATATGCAGTGCCAGCGACAGCACATCTAAATCTAACTTACACTCCACGAGTCGTAATAAACTGAAGTTATTCTCTAGTTGGCCAGCTAGCTACATGTTCTGAGCCAAATTTACGCAAGCACTCACCCCATTTTTTCCTTCTGCTCCGCTTGACTGTTGGTCAGTGCTGCACAGTTTTCTTTTATTTTTGTTCTCTGTTCTCTTCATTGTGTAGCAGTGAACAAAACTGGTTGGCAAACTCAATCAGACAACGTTAATCACGAATCAGATTTACTGGTGCTGGGTCTTAGAACTAAATTGTCACAGTCTGACGTACAACAGCCCCATTTACAAAGTCGAAATCCATAGAGAAAACCTCTCCTTGCTATGAGAACAACAGCAAGAGAGGAAATGTATAATCAACTGACAGGTTCTGGGAAACAGCTTTCAGCGTGACTCTCCCAAATCAGTCTGACTTGGAATATAGACCTGTCATACCCAGTAGCTGATGTAGCTTAGCTACAGTAGCTATCGGAAACTATCCAGCTATCAGTCAACCCGGACTGGTGAGCTCGCCTGTTTTGGTAACATCTATAACTGGCTAGCTAGCTAGTTAACTACCTTAATCCTTTTGGAGGAAAGATAACTAGTCAACTAACGATAAGAACTAGACAATTGTCCGAAACATAAATTGAAAAAAAACCGGCTTACTAGCAAGCAAATAAACTTCGTCTGGTTCGATACCTTGCAGAATGAATAATGAAAATGTAACTAGCTAGCGAGCTAACCTAACTAGTACGTTGGAGCAGGTTCACTGAAACTGATGACCAGCTTGTATGGTTACAGTAGTTACGAGTAAGATAACCAGCTATCTTAACGCTGCAACGTTTCGAAGCTAGATAATATTTCTCGTAGCCAATTTAATTTAGCTAAGCATCCGTCGCAAAAGTCTTTTTTCATACTCATTATGGCGCGTGTGTTGCGCGCGCTCCGCTCCTCTCATAATGCTAACTAGCTAGCTGGCTTTGTGGCTGGCGTGTCTAACTGACATTGTAGCTGGCGACAGAAAAAATAACAAACTACTCGTTGTCATTATATACAAGATGCTAAATCTCAAGACCTTTCTGACGACCTCTTACGTTAGCAACGCTAAGCTAGCCATATCTCAAGCCCTAGTGCTACATCCACATCAGTAAATAAATCACAAGTGAGGGTAGGTCCATCCAAGCTACTCGCGTCTTGCTACCCGTCACCGAGGAATTTACCCGCTTCCTGAATCTCCTCAGATCACGAGGCAGATCCTAAACCACTGATCTGAGATCGGTCTGCAAAAACATGACCCACGGAGCAGTTCAATCACAAATACTGGAACGCTGCTTTGGGAGCGTATTTACTCAGAGTAACTTACGTCGCAATACATTTGAATGTTTTTGCTGCCATCTACAGTGCAAACATGGGGTCTGTAATTAATTTTTGTATTTTGTTAAATGCAAGGTTCGAACTCCATAACGTCCTTATACGATATTAAGTTCGTTACAAAGCAAACTAAACACAAGTATGAGAACAAAAGCTAATCCCCACGCTCAGAAAACCCGTTAACTTATTAAACCAGCATTTGTTATGTGCGGGTATTCTGGTCTCTTGAATCATTATCTAAAATAAAATTATCAAAGGTGAGAGGTATGATTAATGCAATCCAAGCACCGTCACCATCAAAACCTCACAGAGTAACCAGTAACCAATTGAAACGATTAATCACAAATCAATAGTAGCGATTTGAAAATACTCAGAAAACTAAAAATCTACTAAATTTAAAATCTACTAAATCTAAAAAACTAAATTTTACACAAGCAGACTACATGCTTCCAGTACATGGGATTTTATTACACCGTGGTGTTTTAATACCGTTACATTTGAATGATCAACAACGTTCATTTAAATATTTAAAGAGTTAAAAAAAAATGGGTGTACAAAATGTGCATGATTTCGTAAGAGAAGTACTGAGCATTCTAACACCTTGACACATGGATTTAGACATTTATTTTTCTTTAATCTTCTGTTAAAGTACCAATTACAGTACTGACTTTTCCATCTCACTGCCACATTAATTTTACATATAACTAGTTCACAATAAGATCATAAATATACATATAATTTATTATTCTGACAGATATCTCTTCTCTGGATAGAATCTGTTAATTATCAACATGCTCACAATAGAGAAAAATGCTACCACAGTGAAGACCATCCTCAGTGCTTTGAACCAGCTGGGATATGTGGGCAGAAGAGCCAGGTCATAATGGAGTGATATACCAAGCCCCATAATTACAAACATGGCAGACTGTGTAATATTGTGGCTAAAAAGGAGGGCTAGCCAAGCTATTACGGAAGGGACTACACTGTTGGCTAGGTTTAGCCAATTGGGCTTTGCTGGGCTACCCTCAGGTAAAGTGAAGCCCCAGCGAACTCCACCTAAAAAGGAAACAATTGAAGCTCCGTACACAACTTGAGCATAAGCTAACTCAGGAAGATACATCTCTGTGATGGCCATAAGTAAAGGAGCTGACACAAATGGAACAAGACCACAAAATCCCAAACAGAGTGCTGGTTTGGGTGCTTTCTTCAGGTCTTTCATATCGTAGCGAAGCAGGTCAAGTTCTCGTAGAGGTGGCTCATCTGGCTCTCGTTTCTTCTGTGTTTGTAAAGAGGAGTGGAATGACTGTGCCATCAGAACAGATACTGGGGCGTATCTGGGAGGCAGTAGCACACACCAATCCCTTGCGAGGAACAGGGAATTGCTGGTCCGGTGGTTTGAGCAGACAAATATTTTTGACTGATGTTGAAACTGAAGTCTTCTCCACTTCTGACACTGTTTACAAGGAACACATAGGTCAACAGGAAGTTCTCTTTTACTATTATATTTTCTAGAGGCAAGTTACATAGCTGATTTACACCATCTAGGCTGTACTTCAACTTACTGACCTGTTTAACATCGGCTGTACATTTGAATGCCACTGGCTGTATTTGACCAATGCAGATTTTATATAAGTGTGCATATCTTAACTGTATAGTAAACTATTTCATCCTGGATATCGCATGTAACTGATGGGAGAAAACTGATTTTAACATTATTAAATAATTTCTGCATTATTTAAATGCATTAAAATGTACTAATCTTTACAGTTCAGCATGAAATCCACCTGAAATGCATTAAAACATTTTAAATGCAAATTTTGAGATCTGCATTTGACATAAAAAAATGACCAGTTGCAAAATTACAGTGTATTTGAATAATTCAGATTTCACATATACAAAGCTATAGATTAGGGATGGGAAAACTGATAATCAATATTAATAAGCATTAAGCATCCATATTTCCAACTGTGTCTCTGATCAACAAAAACCCATTAATTCCATGTGTTTGGTTGTGTTTACTTGAATGTGTGAGCTACCTGCACAGAAGGGAAAACAAAATGTTGCATAATTGTGTAGGACGAGAACGATAAGTTATTAATCAATCAATATAAATATTATATATTAGTGCTTTTTACAACAGGCACAGAACTCTGAATTTTGGCAGTCAAATCTCTGAAAAAGTTTCCAACTATAGCATATATATTTTTGGTCTCATGACGCAGAAATAAAAATTTTCATCGTTTTATATCGACCAGATATGCTAACTCGGTAGTGCTTTAGCCTATAACAGAACGAGAAGACTCTTTTTCGGGAGACAGCTAACCTAAGCTCAAAACACTGCGAGGAGTATCATTTGGATTCTCAATTTTTGGAAACCCAAACCTTTACCTACTTACCCACGAACTGGAAACGAAGTGTCTTAGCTTCAGAGCCAATGCCATTTTGCCTGAAATACAACTGGAACAAAATTAATGGCTGTGTAAACAAGAGATTGTCATAGTTGCTGTGTTCCAGAACAAAGCTGTGTGCTTTTGCAGTTGTAAAATAAATGGCATCTTGGGTATCTAGATATCAACTAGAACGAATTGACTAATTAGCAAGTGTAGGTAGCTAGACCAGGTCATGAGCCTTTTTAGCTTAGCCAATGCTTTCTAGTTTCTCCAGTTCACAGGGAAGCTTGTTACACATGGTAACATACGTACTCACCAGCGGCGATATGGAATTATATATAAACCATACAACTTGAAAGTCACACTCAAGAGTCAGCGCCACAAGCTACAGGAAGCAGTTTTGAACATAGCGAACAATACTACATAATAAGAGTACCGTACTGTGTTTTGTTTTGGTTTGCTTTTTTATTTAGCTGTAGCTATGATACATATACATTTAGATTAAGATAGTACACTTATCTTTTGTTATTTTTCATCTGTTCACACACACTCACGTGTCATTTCCAGTGGCAAGGTATTTTAATGTTAAAATTCATTAATGGTATGTCTGTTTTCATTACAGTTGTTGATTATATACAGTAAAATTAAGAAATATAACTGATCTACACTCTTGGAACTGTAGTACCCCAATGAAATTAATACTATGATTTAAACATCTGTTTTGAACTTAAAATGGCTTCACTTCCTAGAGCTTCAAAAGCAGTTTGCTTGCACAACTGATGAAGGGCCTCTGTGTATATACACATTAAAAAAAGAAAATGTCTGTAAGAAACTGCACTGTACTGTGGTAAAATATGTAGCTTAGAGGTAATACAAATTTGCTATGAGTAAAGGGTGGAGTTTTTGCAGGCCACTATTGTGAAGAGTGTGCATAAGAATGTACATTATGTACATAAGAATGAGCATTAGTGTACATAAGAATGTACATTATGTACATAAGAATGAGCATTAGTGTACATAAGAATGACTCTGTAGGAATAGATAGTAGTATGTAAACCAGAATTTTCAGACTTAACTGAAGTTATGTTCATACCAGAATCTACTGTACTCCACATAAATTCCAGAGCTGAGGTGTATAAAGCTGAGCAGCAATCTTCATGGTCCTCCACTTGTGTTTTGTACTATTTAGGTTTTGGCTGGTTCACTCAAAGACATTTAGAGATTTGCCCCACAGCCTCTGTGTTGCTGTTTTGGTTTTAATTCTTTTGTATATTTGGTCATTGTCGTTTTGAAAGGTGAATTACTATCTCAGTCTCAGAGTGTGTAATGCTTTGGAGGTTTTCGTCAGGGATGTCTCTGTATTTGACTGCATTCATCCATCCCTCCATTGCTACCAGTCTTGCTGTCCCTTTTACTGATAATCACTCACATAGCATGATGTTGCCACAACCACATTTCTTGGTGTTTATTGGTTGTGAGCACTACTTTTTACCATACATACTGTTTCCTGTTCTACCCAAATAGTTGAATTTTCATAGGAGCCAAGAATGTTTCCTATTCATGCCTTTTTATCAAACTCCAAGCAGGTTGTCATATGCCTTTTCACCCGTGGCTCCAATCCTGACACACTACCAAGTAGACTGGATTTATGGAGTTTTCCATAGATGATCTTTTGTTCAGTAGGTTCATATTTGTACAGGACCTTTGGAGCTGAGAAAGAATGTTGATTTCTTTCTTACCACCCTGACCAAGGCGCCTCTTGAACCAGATACACAATTTTGAGAGATGGATAACTCTAGGAAGACTCAAGGTTGCACCATACTTCTTTCATTTAAATATTATTGAGGCCACAGTAATTATGATAAAAGCACTCAGGCTGTACCTAGCCTCAATTTGGAGCACAGCAGGAAGTTACTCTCTGGAATATTCTCATAAATGTGTCAGATGACAGTGAACAAAATGAAAAAATTGCATTAAGTTCAGTTTTTGTAGGAAGGCACAAACAATTATGGTATGTGGAGAATTTAGGTGAGTTCACAATATGATAAAGATGGTTTATAAACTGATACTGTTTGCATAAACTAATAAAATCTGCAGTTTTTCACTTTATGCTAAGAGAATGTTAAGATGTTAGTTTTATACCTCATATGTGCCATAACAATGGTCTCTCATTCAATTCAACCTGGCTTGCAGTGTTTTTGAAAATGTTGTAGAGAATTAAACCTATTAAATAGGTCATGTCCCTTAAATATGTAATGATGTATTTACCCTTATGCTGAAATTTTATTGTTGCATTCAAAGAAGTCTTAACACATTTGAATGTAAGGGTAGTTAATATCAAATAAATATTTGTGTGTTTTATGCAATAGATAACAGATAAATCTTTTTGACCTTAGAATATGTGAAATTTCTTGACGTTGGCAAATCTAAGCCAATCTGATTTCGCATGATTTTTGTTAAACTTCATCTTTTCGAGTAATGTAGGCAGATCTATCACAAAATCTAATGAAAAATCAATACAGACATTAGGTTGTGCTGTTGTTAGAAGCCAATGCTACTTACGTCAAGGACAAGTGACACAAAACAGTAGTCAAAAGGGTGAAATATAAAACGAGTCCATTCGATAATTATTTTAATATGGGTAAAGTAACTACTAAATGATGTGTAGATAAATAAATGCACCACAATTCCTGCAGCAGACAGAAAAGTTTTAAAGTATTCTCTTATTCATCCTAAGAGAATATCGTCGCGTTTTTACATTTCGAAATATGTTTTTCCTTTTCTTTGACAGTAGAATCCTTACTGTTTTGTTTTTCTTTCCTTAAATATGTGGTCTCATACGGCATATCTGCAGCTACTAATCCAAATATTATTTTATTACCTAAGTAATACAAACATCCCAGAGCAACATATTGCTAAAAATTGTTTGTTCCAGTGTTAACGCAGCACTCGTCGTTCAGGGTGCAGGGGAATGTTATGACGCGCACACGCGCTCTGCTATCGATTAGCACGCCTGTGGAGAAGTAGACAGGAACAAGATAGACGGAATCCTAACGAGTGTGATTTAAAACACAAACAAAATATAATAGTTGAAATACGACAACTTACATACTGTCAGCTTAATACGAGAAGAAGCACATTTGTGTCTCTGTAACTTATTTGGACAGACGACAGATCAAAAGGTATGTGTGCATCGAGACGTTTCTTGTGTCGTTCCGAGTGCGGATCGGGAGCCATTTTGCAACAGTTTATTTTTGCCCAAATTGCTAAGTCGCTACCTAGCTAGCGTCGTAGCAAAAACACGTTTTGCATCGAAGAATTTAGAGAATTTGATGAAGGTTTGCAGAAATATACATGCATTTGGTGAGCGTAAATTACTGAATCGCTTATTTTCATTGAAAAATGTTTTATAATAAGCTGTATTTTGCTGCATGGTTTATAATAATTAGCTAACTGGCTAGCTCACTAGGTAAGCTAAAACTACACATTGAATGGCCTACAGTCAGATAACTACGTCGTGTTGGCTGTTAGCTGTATAACTTGGAATAATGATTTATTAAGGCATTTTAAATGCAATATTAATGTTTCACGCCACCTTTTGCATTATTTTCGTTTTTATGCACTTGAGGAGAGTTGTAAGCAATGCTAGTTTCAGTCAAGGTTAGCAGTTGTATTGGATAAGACGAACAGTGAAGTATCAGGCTGCGCTTTAGTTAAACTCCGAGTATCCAGCAGCTCTGTAATTACTGTGCCGGAGAGCTAGGATACTTAAATTACCCGCGTACGTGGAGCATAACCACGGTATTATAGCATATGTGGATTTAATATTAGCGCTCACACGCGTGCATATTAACAAAAGCCGTCTCAGGCATTATATTAGCCAACAAGCTGATTAGTCACGTTAAGATATTTCAACGCGGGGCGATAACGTAAAGTTAACCATACTGAGTAGCTAAATGGCTAGTAGGCCTGTTATTCAAATACAGTTTTATTTGTAGCTTGACTGAACTAGATAATGGAACATGTACTGTGCACACAATGTTTTTCTTAAGTCACGAAATGAATCCCATTGGGTATTGTTCCGTTGTCCTCACACCATATTAAGAGAAATATGTTTGTGTCTTGAAAAATCTGAATGTTTACTTTTTAAATGCGTTTTATGGTGTTTGGAAAATCTTTTCTCTAGGTATTGAGTGTCTGGTGCTGTTGTACTACAGAAAACCAGATTACTGTTCTCTGAGCTAGAGAATTATAGTGCGAACTTTTGAAATGGGACATGTTTGTTAGCTAACATGTCCCATTGCATTTTAGAGATTTATGATGAAATAATAAATATAGGTAAATGTCTATTTATTGTTTTACAGAGTTGGTCTGCAGTTGAAGTGAAGAAATCTACAGGAAGCAGCTGCCAATTGGATTTTTTTCGCTGCACATATTTTATTGGAAAAGTCATACTCCCTTCAAGCAACAATTAAATGTGCACTCATTTTATTGTCATTATTCAAACCTCTTGAGCTTGTTTAAAACTTTTAGATTTGTATCATTGAACTGTTGGTTAATTACCAATGCACAGTGCACTCTGTTTAACAACATTTCTGTATAAAAGCTGTGGGCTCTGGTGTCAGGTTGCTCATTTGTTAAAACTCGTTCTGAATTGATGAACTGGAAAATCTACAGAGTTGTTAAAGATCTGATCATACTTCCTTTCATATACTCTGGTAGCCTAACGTAATATATGCCTACAGGTTTAATTATCATGAGGGGCAAAAATTAAAGATGTCAAGTTATTCCTTCATTCTACTACCTTCAGATTTTGCCCAAAATATGTGGTGTTGAAGGTGAAAGAAATGTTCATGACTCCATAACACCAGACACCTTCAGCTATTGTGATGTGACGGATAAGCCCCCTTTCTTTTGCTTTGACCTTTGGCCCTCAACTGTTTTCATGAGGTGAACGTACTTGGTTCGTGACTCTCTGCAACACAGTGTTGTGTGGTACAGCCCCACCCTCTTTCTTCTGTTCCTATGTGTGCATCTTCAACTTACAATGAGTTTGTAAAAGGAGATTCTCAGCTTCAGAGCAAGCACAGCGTGCTGCTTCCACAGCCTTCCAGATAAAAAGACTGGTTCAAAACTCTCAATTTTTCTTCCGTGGACACAAATCATCTTATTTTGTCGGTCTGAATGTACTCTGTTACCATCAGTGGTTTAAGTGTGTCCTGTAGCTTCAGTCAGGCATCACTAATCGGACACAGCTTGTATTCAACATCGTGTTCTTCCACTACCATTTACCAATCCTGTTAATCAAAGGTGCTGGACCACTACAGCACCCTTTACAAGAACATTACGTGGCACATCCAGACACCAAACGAGGTCTTTCTACAACTTCCACACTCACAGCACCATCCTGGAGACTGGAATTTGTCTGTCGCAGGCTTCTATTGTCTTGTGGCTACAGTTGGGTTACACAGCAAGTGCTGTGTGAGTGGATTGGTTGGACCGAGTGCACCAACAGAGCCAAGTACAGGGCCACTGGACTACAGAGCTCAGGACTCTGGGGTAAGGAACTACTGTCTCCCCATAACATTAATGGCTTGGATAATACTCTGGCTTCTTGCCTAATTTTTTGTTTGTTTGTTGTTTTTTTGTCACTTAATCATATTTAGATTTAAATATGATTTAGCTGCCCATTTTTATTAATACTGCATATTCTTTAAAACTTGAATTGATGTTGGTGATTTATAATGATTATAACTATTTAACATACTTTGCAGTTGTAAAAGTATAGACTATGCCCTGTATTACGCTTTACCTTACACATTCTACTAACCTGCAGCCTGAGCATTCACACATGTCTGCCAGTTTGAATAACAGGAATGTACATTTGAGTAAATAAGATTTGTTAAAGATAACATAAAAGGAAGACTTGTCTGGTTTTGTTAGTTCAGGCCATGAGGTTTGATGCCTCGATCCACTGACGGGAGACACTGGACCTAAATGGCGCAGCATGACTTTGTTCCTGCCTGGCTTAACTTCTCCACGCCTCAGCCTGCCAAGGTCAGGCACCATGTGCCACTATCATAGTGGTGAATACTATGCTTTGCTCACTGTTCTTTTGTGAATTTGGCTGGTATTCGAAGTGATGCTCATTTTCACCCCTCTTAAGTCTGTGTGACTTGTTTGTAACTAGAAATACAAGTACATATTTTAAATCTGAAAATTTAAGTAATTATCAATACACTGGAAACACCTGAATAAGTCAGAGATATTCTAATAGCAGATGATTCAGCAGCATCAGTGTGGTTCACCAGGCAACTACACAGTTTGTCTACATTATTATCATGGATGAAAGGACAGATGCACTTTAACACAATCTCTTTAATACTTTTTTTTTTAACTTAGAAATCATGTCTGGGATGAAGCACATATTATTTGTGTTTAGCCACAACACCCCACCTCTTGTTTTGATGATGCAAAAAATGACTGCAACAAATACCCAAAAGCCTTGTGTGTGTTCTTGATGCATGCTCTTTTATTTTTGCTGCAGTCCCCTGCAGCCCCCCTTGAGAAGCATGGAGAGCACTTTCCCCGTGGAGATGGCCGGCCGGGAGTGAACCGCCGCAGGCACAACTCCTCTGACGGTTTCTTCAACAACGATCCACTCAAAGCTCCTGGAGGCAAAGCAAACACACAAACTTCTCCTTCACAGTCAGCTAAAAGGTGTTCCATTGTGGTTTCATTTATTAGTGACCATCTTTCCCTCCCCCCCCCCCCCCCATAGGTGATGTGTGGCTTCAGCCATCTCTGTTGAGGCACGACTCTGTGGACTCTGGTGTAGCAAAGGGCAGCCAGGGTGGCTTGGGTAGTGGGCATGGGTGGAAGGAGACCCCCAGCTGGCATGGGGCCCCACGGGGCCAGGAGGGCCCTCACCACCACCATGGTCGCCTTCCCAAGCGAGGTGGGGGCGACAGAGACAGGCAGGGAGGCCATCGGCAGCGCAATGGAAATTTCCGCAAGGGCGGGGGGGGTGGGGCTTTCCAGGACCGTTACTCCGACGAGGAGCGCAACGATGACAAGCTCAAGTTTGTGGAAGAGGATTTTGTGAGTGTTTTTAGTAGCTCTGACTTTTCTATGCTTGGGTAAGGTGTGCATAATTAACATGTAGCTTGAGATTGTAGTAACAAAATTGTCACCCTATTAATGTCATTGTATCCAGGTTTCTTGTTTTGTTCAGACGTTTGCATGGTGTTGACTTATTTTCTCTGTGTAAAATGCAGCCCTCTCTGAATCCAGAGACAACTGGAAAGCCAGTCAGTCAGGCTCGTGCTATGGGAACTCCAGCAGGCGTGTGGGGTAAGGAAGCAAGGCCACTCACAGACATTAATATAAAAGCTGCCACTTTATTTTATAATACAGTATGTTGTATGAAACAAGATGATGTGATTAAAGTAAACTTGTACACACAGTGCATGTTGAAACTGTCTCTGGGCTACTGCCACTTCAAAGGCAATGCTGGTTTTTCCTCCAACCCCCAGAGAATCCACCCAGCGCTAAGCAGGCTGTGTCTAAGATGCTGGTCATTAAGAAGGTGTCTAAGGAGGACCCCAGTGCAGCGTTCTCTGCTGGTTTTGCCAGTGCCGGCCCCCTGCCCACCAATGGCTCCAAAGTCCCCATTACTGGCCCCAGTGTCTATAAGAACTTGGTTCCCAAACCTGCTACTGCCCCAACTAAGGTACTTCACTCAGGCAAACTGAGGGGAGGGGACATGCCAGTCTGTGTTTTAACATCTTGAGTCTCTGTTGTTAAATAGAGAGTGAACAGAAATATGAGTTTAGTTAATTATTGACTTATCAATTCGACTTGTAATTATTGGACTGAGACGCTCTGTTTGTTTTTTGTTTTGTTTGTTTCTTTTTTGCAGACTGGCCCATGGAAACCAAATGGAAGGGAAACTAAAGTGGGTTTACATTTCTCTGGTCGGGATTCAGCTTTTACCAGCCCTGCTTCTGTGACCAAACCTCTGACACCTGTCAATGTGCCACCGCATGGCACTCCTAAAGAGGTGAGGAGGTTTCTATAAGGTGCCTCATGGCACTCCTAAAGAGGTGAGGAGGTTTCTATAAGGTGCCTCATGGCACTCCTAAAGAGGTGAGGAGGTTTCTAT
>JAOXYF010000018.1:4739667-4751981 GCA_028565775.1 Sternarchorhynchus goeldii | reverse complement strand
AAGGTACTTTAGGGGACACAAGAAATTGTTTAAGCTTTGCTCATAACCATCACTTCACCCTTCTCCCTGGTTCTCTCTTCCTCACAGACCCCCTCCAGCGCCACCCCTCCCATAGACATCACCCGCCTGAAACAGATGCGCCGCAGCACGGACCGTAAGAGCGAGTTCCTGCGTGGGCTCAAGGACGAAAGGAACGGAGAAGTAAGAGGCTGCCACAGTCCTGGAGCTCCAACAGAGGTGAGATTAACTCTAGCCTGATGCATGCTGCAGCTACCATGTTAGCCATTACATCTGGGTTCAGGTTTATAACTTCCCATATGTTGATATTTCATTTATAGTTTTTGGTTTCTTAAACATGTGTTCCAGGGAGAGGGGAGTACTCCTGAGCCAAAAGAATATGGAGAAGCCCATGAGAATGGCATGTCTCACTCTCTCAGTGACTCTGATCCAGAGCACCTGTCCAGTTCCCTGGAGGCTGAGCACAGGTTAGAGACCTGCATGCACAAAACTCCTTCCCAGCAGTCATTTTTGAGTGAGTACATCCAGCCAGGCACACTGACATTCAGAATCTCCTCCATGCGATCCACTGTCTCTTTCCCATAGGCTGCTTAAAGCAATGGGATGGCAAGAGTACCCAGAGAATGATGACAACTTCCAGCCCCTAACGGAGGACGAGCTCAAAGAGTTTCAAGCTAAGACTGAGCAGGTACTCTCCCCATAAGTGACTTCTAAAATTGTGCTGTATGTTTAAATAGATATATATCGTAAAACCAAGATCCTGTGTACACTGTATAAATGCTTGTTTGTGTGTATGCATGGGTCAGCTGAAGAAGAATGGGCTGGGACGTAACGGTGTGCTGCCGAAGTCTCGCAGTGCAGTCCTGCTGGCCTGGAGGAACACCCCCAACCCTGGCCTGGAAGAAGGCTCGGAGTCCGAGACCAGCAGTAGCAGCCAGACCTCCGATGACGAAGATACCTAATGTGGCTTTAAAACTCCTCGTCTTCTGTTTCCTTCGCTCATATTCCCTCTCACTCTCTCGCGCTCCGTATTTTTCTCTGTTCCGCCACTCCTTTTATTTCCAATGAAAAGAAGAAAATGAATGAAAATATTATTTTCATGGACAAGGGACATCAATCATATCCCAGTGAGAGAGAGAGAGAACAATGAGTTGAACCTCATGGGCAGTTTCTTTTTCTTTCTTATTCTTTTCTTATCCTGTTCTCTCATGTTTTGTCATTTATCCCAAACTAGAAATGTCTCTGAAAGCCACACACATACCACCCCCCCCACCCCCAGATATTTTTTTGTTTTGTTTTTGCTTGGGGGAAAAAAAGACTAACTCATAATAACACCAATTATAACCGTGATTTAACGTGAAATATGACTTCATCTGAATGTTCTATAAAATGGCTTTGACACCTTTTTCAAATATTTTTTTTCCTTTTTGCGAAAACAATTCGTAGCATTAGTTTTAAGAGGAAACAATCAATGTGAGCATTGCTCCCAGTCCCTCATAGAAATGAACTCAAGCCAGTCCTCTGCTGCACCCAAGCACTAAAACACCATTTGGCAGCTAAGATACGAGTCCTAAGATACGAGTCCTTTTCTGGTGTTGGTCTCAAGCTGCAACGATTCCACTGTCTACCTTCAGCAAAAAGAAGTAAATGCGTGTCACTGTAAGTGTGTAAACGTACTTTCAAAGTGACAAGTTGGATTTTGATATGTAGCCTAGTTGAGGGTAGGTCATTTCCTAGCATTTGAAATAAAGGTGACATTCACACTGAAGGGTCTAATGAGGGGGAGGAAGTCAATCATGAAAAAGCAGCAATAGAAGTTCACTGGCATTTTTTTCCTCTGGTTGACATCATAGACACGGATTTTGGTTTTGTTTTTGCTCCTCAATGTCTCAGTACAAATGCAATTTAACAAAGACAAAATGCATCTACTATACCATCCTAATTTGGTCTTTTTTATGTGTTTCAGGCGGTTCTTGTTTTAGACTAAACCAAGTCATTCCCAGTAAATGCTCCTCAGTCCCCTCAAAACCGTTCATGTTCTCCTGGAGCTCAGTGGTGTAGGATGTACCCATTAAAGGCTATCAAGGAAACAGACATGTATGTGTCTGCTACTCAAAACTAATAAAATGATCACAGCCTTGTTAAGCACCTTTGGTGTTTGCAGTTTAATCCAGTGGTGGAAAATATAATGAATATCTAATTGGCTTGTTGGAAAGGAGGATTCTGGTTTGGAGAATGGAGCTTTTTTTCCCCTCAGTTCTGCCATGTTTCTCTACAAACAGGATTTTTGTTGACAAATGTGTTTATGATAAACCTAGACATACTATTCTATATCTGCAGCTGATGGAACAATGGAAGCCCATCTGCTACAGTTCTGTATGAGGGACTGCTGGTGGAAATTATGCATCTCCATTTTTTTGTACCTTGTTTTTGCTGATAGGGTATAAAAGGCTTTATTACACATTTAAGTTCTTTTTTTTTTATTTTGGTACAGCTGTAAAAAATCCCACATAGTTTTTTTTCTTTCTTTCTTTGCATTATGTTGTTCCTGCAGCCTTGATATTCAGGGTGGATTGTAAAAAATATAAGAATAAAAATTGTGAGTTTTGGAAGATTAAGATTATTTTGTTAACATTATTTACAGATTTGCAGATAATAAGGTGTCATGTATGGGTTTATCTGTATGAGACAACGCAAACAGAAACTACTGCATCTTGGAGAAAAAAAAGAAGAAAAAAATTGTAATAAATATTTTGCACCAGTTTGCCAAACATGTCTACTATTTCGTTTTCTGCATTTACAACAACCATTAATTGGACCATGAAATAAAATGGGTTCAGAATGGACTAAAGAAGTCTAGTTGGATATAAGACCAGAACAATATGTATAATGCAGGCTTGTATGTGCTGTCCTTACCCCCACCTTCGTGTTTGTTGTTAAGGTAATTGACATGGATACTGTAAACAATAGACAAGACCAGCAGTCAAAAAAATAGCTTATGCTTAACATTGAAGGCTGTTCCAAACGTCTGATCAGTACTGTGAATCAGTATTGCAAGAATCAGGCTAAATTGGCATCATTTCATAGTAGTAGTTAATCGTTAATCGATTGTGCTTTGAAGATGGAACACTTGGGAGAGTTCAGTTGCTGCGATTGTAACATGAAGTTTCACTCTTCAGTCCTTTTAGATAAGCACAAAGCTAGGTTTTGCATTGGAAGTGCCTTAGGAGACCCAGTGGCATTACGAAAAATTCGGGTGGAAATCGCTAAGCCAGAGAAAACTGTGTTGGGATTTCCTTTGAGAAAGACAAAGACACCTGATCTAATTTGTGTAAGTCAAAATACAAGATGGTATTTTGTGACATTTGCCATTTGTTGTCAATTGTGTAGACCTGGAGTTATTTTTTGAAAATGTTTTTTCATCCTCTTCTGATCTGACCTGTTTTAGATACAGACAGCTCATGTGTTCGTCAGGTTACATGTTTAAATTAAAGATTTGGAATAGAAAGCTGTCAAACACAAGTACTGACTTAAGCATGTCTCTGCCACTGAGCAGCTGAGAGAACAGAGGAAGAAGCTGGTGAGGCAGAGGGACAGAGGGGAGCGTCACCCCCAGCACAGCACAGCTCAGGGTCTTGCTCTGAACCAGCTCCCTGAGGAGGTGTGGCAACATGTACCCCACCCTTCCACACACTATCTGGAAATTACAATGGCAACTGAACCAGGGCAAGCATTTCCACTTCAGGAAAGGGCTACTAGGACTACTAAATTTTACTAATAAATGATGTGTTCAAATGAACAGTATGTTATAAATCTTTCAGTTTTACAAGCTGAGGATGTCTGTTGAAGAGAACCTGCCCAAAAGTCAAACAGAGGTTGTTATTTTCTTACTCATTCTGAAGTTGTGAAGTAGAAATAATACAAATGTTAATACATTGCAGTGAAGTAGAGCATTTCCCATTTTTGCTCCTTTAAAATCAATTAAAAAATAATAATAAATAGCAGAGTGTGATTGGATCTTATTGGTCTCAAAGGGGCTGTGTCCAAACAGCCGGTGGCTTGATAAAGAGAGTCTTCGGGAAGTACATGAGCACAGCGGGCAGAAGCTGGCTGAGATTAACGAATATGCCAAGCATCTGGAGCGGCAGAAAGAAGGTGAACCTTAATCTTTACAATTCACAGACACACACAGTTATCCATGCTAAAGCAAAGCGTCCATAAATGTACAGGCCAAGGATAAAACTGATGGATTGTGTTTATAAATTTACTGAAAATTACCAAATTTTCACTATTGGTTATTTTTATTTTGGCAGAGCTATATTTGAATTGCAGTATGCAATTGAAAGTAGTTTAAAACTGTGTGAAGAAAACTGTGTGTGTGGTGCTCAGAGATTGAGCAACAGCTCACAGGCTTGGAAGAGGAGGGCAGTTTGACTTATCTGGAGAAGTTGCTTCATGAGCTCAAGGAACAGGATTTGAAGAATGAGCATCTTCTGTGCCAGCTCAGCACTCAGATCAACTACCTGTGCGGGTGAGAGAGACAGAGACAGAGACAGACAGACAAACAGAAAGACTCAGTAGCTACATTTTGGCTAAAGAACTGAGGAACTGCACTGCCTATTGTGCATTTTCATAATTTCTGTCTGAACTGTGATGTGTTTAGGAAGAAAGAAAGGGATGATCCCTCAGACCTTGTGGAGGACAAGAAGCTGCAACGCGTCAGCTTTGATCTCATGTCTTCTGTGAATGATGGCCTACTCTCCTCACAGATAAGGTTTTTCCTCATCCCAACTGAGGTTTAATCACACTGATGCATAGACCAAAGGCACGTCTGAAACGGAAATGTTGATTTCAGTAGGATATATAAACATTAAGCGTGATCTTATCTGATGTTACTTATATAAGGCACTGACTCCAGTTCAGGAACTCAATTTCTTGCTAAAAAATAGGAGATGTTCTTGATTAGAACTTTATTGGGCCTCTTATTCTTCAGAAGAGCATTCTTCTTGTTGTAACAGATCTTTGCGGCTAGCGTACATGCAGGCCGGTGGTGCTGATCCAGAGGTTCTGGCCCACATGCATGACCTTCAGGCTGAAGCCTACATTCTGGAGCAGGTCAGATCTAGAGCTCAGCACAAGTCAGGGAAAAAACGTGAGTAGCACAGTATGTAGTGCTCTGATACACAATTCTCTTAAAGCACCAGGACACCATGTTGTTCCTACTTGATCTGCTAGGAAGAGAGGCCTATCATTGGACCATGGAATCAGATATTTGGGCAGTGGAGCAAGAGAACCGAAAGCTAGAGAAAGAGCTTCAGAGAATGCAACTTGCAAGGGAGAGACACAAAGGGGATGAAGGTAGCCCTTGTCAGCTAAAGAGCTTTTTCGATTGACCAGTGAAGCTGCAAATGTTACAACAGTATAACTCACCAAACAGTATTACTTACCAGTTATTTAGGTTCTGTGCTCTGTGGTCAAATAACAAATATTATTGAATAAACACTTGGCTATCTATTGGCTAATGCTCTACCATGCTTTGGTTTTGTACTGCAGCTGGTTCAGAATGCCATGTGTTCCAGAAGCACTACATGGATGAGATTGCCAGCTTGCAGGCAGAAGTCTTCAGTCTGAGGAAGGAAGTAAAGAGAGGCAGGGAGAAACAAGCTCTGCCCCTTCCACCTGCCTTTTCTGGGTGCCAACTAGCCCAGATAAACCCAACTGTGTGTTTTTTCTACAATAACCATAATTACTTATTTTAAATAATGAACCAACTTAAAATAATAACTTTATTTAATAAAGGATCTATGATCTTACTGTATAACAAAATGTTCAATATATCTGTAGCTACTAAAGAATCTACTTAGATACTATATACTTTTTATTTCAGTTCTTCTGTATTATAAATCTAAATCGTTAATATATTGTCTTTTTCAATATTTAAGGATTATAGCTCCAAGCAGCATTCACTGGTGGGCAAGCAAACACTTGACCCTGTGGAAGTTCTTGGTTCTGCTCCTTATGATTCTACGTGAGTGAAGAATCATACGGTGCAGTTGCATCTCATCTGTCTCTTAATAAAGAACTTATTATTGATATTTAATCACAGTTAATAAAGAACTTATTATTGATATTTAATCACAGTTAATCACAACACAAATGTAAGTGCTATGTCTGTGACTTGTGTACAGGGCTGGATTTATCATCTTCTATGACATAGTGTTGGGAGTAGATGCTACTTTTAGAACACTTCGTCTGGTAGCCAGTTTGTATCTTGGAGGGCGGGAGATAGGACGGCCCATTCCCATGCCACCTGTCCAGTGTCAGCCTGCTGGGGCTCTGGCCGGCCCACTATGCAAGCATTCTGGAAACTATGCCTTACTGGCTGTCAAACAGCCTGTGCCAAGGTAACTTGGTACAGGCAGCATGGTCTGAATTTATCCAAAACTATTTCAAATCACATTGTTCAATTCTAGCTTAGTTTGTCTTCTGAAAAAATAGCTTCAAGGAAAGACAATATTTCCATCCATGTGAATGCTCTGCTGTATGTGCCTATAGGATGCAGCCTTCTCCAGCCCTTTCGTTGGTGGTTGAAGTACAGGCTCTTGGAGATCTTGGCTCATACAGTGAGGAGAGCCAAGGGCTTGTGCCTCGAGGTTGGGCAAGGCTGCTGCTCTTTGACCAGCACAATCAAGTTCAGAGTGGATTCTGGAGGGTTCCGTTTCGCTCTCTGCCTATGAGGCCCTCCCTAAGCACAGGCCAACTCAACTCTGTACCTCAGGTTAAAGAAAAAACATTTCTGTTCAAGTAAATTGATATTACCAATGGGTTTCAGAAAATGTCTTAAAAAGAAACTTTTGTAGGATGAAATATAGGCTGAAAGGAGCATGTGATACAACAAATCAAAATAATTGCCTTCCTTCTCTCTATTGTCAGTTGGGTGACATGGAAATTTGTCTTCGTGTAGTCAGTGCTCAAGATAGAGCTGTTCAGTGTCTTGCCAAGATTGATCCCTGCAATATAAGCCATTACAAACACCCACCAGTGGTATGCAATGCACCAATTTATTACTTCATATTTCTTTCATGCTCCTGGTGTAAAGCCTTAATGCTAAAATTGGGCCTGTGAAATTGTCCTTCTTATGCATTCTCATTTAAATTAGACCTTGTCTTGAGATTCACAACTGTGGTGGCAAATTGTCATTTTTTCATCTTTACAGATTTCACACTCAGCAAGTTTTGGCAGTCCAAACCCAACATCTGACTACATTACAACTTCCATCCAGTCCTTTTTCATCGCAACCCCAAACTGATTATGTGAAGTCTCCTTCTATAGAGGATGGCCAGAGGCAAGATCGAGGATTAACCTGATCCCAATCTGATCTGGCCTTTTGCACAAAAAAGGTCCTGGTTCTAATACTTACTGATCCACTCCATAATTTGGGGGTTCCCTTTCTCATTTCTACAAATTAGATTTTCATGTTGAGCCATTAAAATCTTTTTCTTCCCTGCTCAATTTGGCTATACATATATTAATGCTAACATTATCATTTTTCTGTAATACTTATTCTGCTTACCACTACACCTTCTCAACTGAAATTTTATTTTTTGACAGTAAACTGACTTGACCAAACCATTATCATGTACACTTGCAATTTCATTGCATATCATTTTCATGATTGCTTTCATTTGCATGAGTTTGAATATTCTAAAAAGGTAGGAAGAAACAAAAAGTGGATTTTGGTTTTCATTTTCTTTTCAACAGTGTCTGTGCTTTTGTTGTAGCAACATTCAGACCGAGGTCAACAGCAACAGTCTATGAGACAAGCAAGTAAAGGCCTCACAGTGATGGACATTCACACCCCCCCCCAAAACAAAAATTGACGTATGCAAATCTTTTATTGAAACTTTACTACAATAATACAAAAAAGTACAGACACTGAAAAGGTAAAGGTCTTATTTACAAAAACAAAAAAGTGTGTGTTTATGGAGAGACTTGAGGCAGGCATGCTGTGCTGGTTGGAAGATCAGTGGTCAATCAAGAAAAAAAAGAAATCACGCTGAGGTTTCCACCGAGGAAGAGGAATTTGCAGGCTAAAAAGAGAAAGAAAACACCATTGGAAATGGAATCCAAATCAAACTGTACAAAATGCAAAAAATAAAGTCGAACTGCAGCACTTTGACACCAAATACAGACAAGAGGCCCCCAAAATCTGAAAACTACCTAGAAACTATCAGCTTGGATATTAGATCAATCCACAATCCATTTTATGGATTGAAACCAAGCAAAAAGATCAGCTCCTCCAATCAAATGTGGAACCGTTTTGAGGAAGGGGAGGAATGATGTGAGGGGTCTGTCCTGAACCAGCTGCCCAGAAGAACCTCCACTGGCCCTACAAGGAGAAACATCAAGCCTATCAACTCGCCTCCTGCTCCATTTTCTCCTGGACTCCATTGCTGTTGCTGGCAGTGTCACCGCTGCCATTAACTGTGGTCTCCTGTTTGACCTTTTTAGCATCACTGTCCTTTTTTGGGCTCTCGTCTTCTGGTTTCCTCTGTGCAGGAATACAAAGCAGGATAGAACAAACTTTAAATTCTTACCCACTTACCTCCTCCTGTTAGCTCCTCATCTAAAGCTACTGCACACGTGCACAAAGCCATGGCTACCCTCACTACTTCACCTCAACCACCATGCATCACGTCATAACTTCTCTAGGTCACAAGTGTCCATGCCATGTGACTAAGGGGGCATGTAATGTGTCCAACTAAGGCCTGGGTTTTCACACATGTATTGACGAGCCCAAATTAGGGACTGTTGAAAATCCTCCAAAGTAGGGGGAGCCCCTCCAAAAAGCCACACACAAAGACAAACAAGGTCACTGGATGGAGACGGACCTTCTTGCGCACTAGATGGGAGATATCTGAAGTACATTTGGATGCTCCATCAGCTGGTTTAACTTCAATCTGAAATGAGAGCAGCGCAGATAAGCATTCAAGACCATTCACACAGGGGCTCAGGTGAGCAATCAAACAATTACAAACAGTAAACTTAAAGCCTTTGGTTACTTCCAAAGTAACAGGACCAACAAACCTGGTTGGCTGAAGATGAGCCACCATTTTCAGCAGGGAATGCAGATGATGTAGATGCCCCTCCCTGTGAGGAAAGAAATGCACCCAACATTCTGATCAATTCTTCCGCTCCAGTGCATATACACACTCACTGGCTGGCTTAGGTTATTAGGTACACCTTGCTAGTACCAGGTTGGACCCCCTTTTGCCTTCAGAACTGCCTTAATCCTTCGTGGCATAGATTCAACAAGGTACTGGAAACTTTCCTCAGAGATTCTGGTCCATATCGACATAGCATCACGCAGTTGCTACAGATTTGTTGGCTGCACATCCATGATGCGAATCTCCCGTTCCACCAAATCCCAAAGGTGCTCTATTGGATTGAGATGGCGACTGGTGCCTTTCGAGTACACTGAACTCATTGTCGCGCTCAAGAAACCAGTCTGAGATGATTCGCGGTTTATGACATGGCGCGTTATCCTGCTGGAAGTAGCCATCAGCAGATGGGTACACTGTGGTCATGAAGGGATGGACATGGTCAGCAACAATACTCAGGTAGGCCGTGGCGTTGATACAATGCTCAGTTGGTACTAATGGCAGGATGGATCCATGCTTTCATGTTGTTGACGCCAAATTCTGACCCTACCTTGACCTTATTTGAATGTGGCAGCAGAAGTCCAGACTCATCAGACCAGGCAACATTTTTCAATCTTCTATTGTCCAATTTTGGTGAGCATGTGTAAATTGTAGCTTCAGTTTCCTGTTATTAGCTGACAGGAGTGGCACCCGGTGTGGTCTTCTGCTGCTGTAGCCCATCCGCCTCAAGGTTTGACGTGTTGTCCATTCAGAGATGCTCTTCTGCATGCCTCGGTTGTAATGACTGTTTATTTGAGTTACTGTTGCCATTCTATCAGCTCGAACCAGTCTGGCCATTCTCCCCCGACAGCAACAAGGCATTTGCGCCCACAGAACTGCCACTCACTGGATATTTTCTCTTTTTCGGACCACTCTCTGTAAACCCTAGAGAAGGTTGTATGTGAAAATCTCAGCAGATCAGCAGTTTCTGAAATACTCAGACGAGCCCATCTGGCACCAACAACCATGCCACGTTCAAAGTCACTTAAATCACCTTTCTTCCCCATTCTGATGCTCGGTTTGAATTGCAGCAGATCGTCTTGGCAATGTCTACATGCCTAATTGCATTGAGTTGCTGCCATGCGATTGGCCGATTCGACATTTGCATTAATGAGCAGTTGGACTGTGTACCTAATAAAGTGGCCGGTGAGTGTACAGGTTTTGCCTCAACCTACCAAGGTCTGATGGATGGCTTGTGTTGCAGCAGCTGCTGTTCTCTGGCTTTCCTTCGCATCTTCCACCCTCTCAGCAATCTCAGGAAGCAGCTGCTTCAGCTCCGACAGCTCACTCTGCTCCTCATGTGCTGCTTCAGCCCCTTCTGCTTTGTCTATTGCTTCCTGTAGCATGGCTAGAAACAAGGACGAACGTGGCTGATCAGTCCAGGCAATCTTTAAAAAGCCACCCCACCTCCCCCTCAAGCACTCGGAGGGGGGGACGACACAAACAAAAAAAACCCCAAAACCAACCACCACCTCCACAATAAAATGCACAAGTCAACAAAAATAAGGTAAACACCAAAGGTGAAACTACTTCAGGGAGATCAGTACATACTCACATTCATACATGCATGCATTTCATTCTCTCTTACCCAGGCGGCTCTCGATGACTTGGATGGAACTGGTGAAGTGCTGGATAGCCTGGTTGTACTGTGCAGTGTAGCTAAAGGTCATGCCCAGCTGGTAATGAGTCTCTGCCAGCAGGCGACTATGAGGGGGAAGGTGCTCCAGTTGTATGGCTAAACACTCCTGGAAGTCCTCCAGAGCCTGAGTGTAGTTACCTACAAACAAAATGGTAGGTTCATCGCTGATCTCTGGTAGTGTGTGAAGAAATCATTTGAGGTTTTAAACAAAAGCTTTGGTTCTATGCATTTAGAAAGAGTCCATATATTGATTATGAATTAAGCCAGAAACAGAGCCCTGCTTTGGTAAAGTCCTTCTCTGCATACTCTTCCCAATGCCTTCTTTTATCCCTTTCATTTCTTAAGCGTTTGCTCTTGCACGTGTCTGCCTTTTGAGGCAGATGGGTCATTGATAGATTTACAGTAACTGAAGACAGGCAACCAAGTTCAAGAACTAGTGCAAAATAGAACATACTAAAGTTTAGCATATTATGTCAGAGCAACTTGGATGTTCCCTTAAATTCTAAGCTGAAAAATATGACCAGGCTCGTTAAACACAAATCTCAAATGGAAGAAGGAACTGCACACATTCAGACCCTAGATATGAAAACAAACCTGACTCAGCACCGACTTCTCCAAGTTTTAGCAAGATCTGTGCTGCCATTAACTGGTCATCTTTGCTCTCCTTTCTGCAAATAAAAATTTCAGGGATAAAAAAAAAGCCATTACTCCATTAATGCAATGGAATAACTCCAATTAGTTAAACCCCACCCCTCCCCCCCTCAACCCAAAAACACTCCTACCTTTTGTAAATGACTTTAGCCACTTCCAGCATCTCCCAGGCTAACTGTAGATTTCCAACTTCCTCCTCTTCATTGTCCTATATGAAGAGGAAACATTACATTAGCTAGAAAGCGATCAACATTAAGTTCTCTGCATTTTACCTGGGTACATACAAACCTTATCCTCAACATTGCCCTCTCCATCATCATCATCATCATCGTCGTCATCGGCGGCATCATCATCATCTAAACAAGCAGAGATTATTTGAAGTCAGAGAAATATTGACATCTGGTAGTAATCGATCCATTCTGTACAATCTTCAAAGCCCAACAAGCAAGATGTTCACCAAGTGACACCGTGCATATGTAAACCAATATTCCCCTCATGGTCCCAGTGCTGCTCTACATTTTAAATCACTTCTACCTCCACCCTCTTCCTCCATGGGCTCTGCCTTTTCTTCATTTGAATCTTCCATTTCCCCTTTAGAATTCTTGTCCGTTCCAATAGCATCTTCCAACTTTGAAGCAATGGATCGTTCTTCCCCTTCCTTAATCTGAACTTTGTTTTCAGCCGCCATCTCCTCAACATTTTCATGTGGAGACAATGTGGTCGTCTCAGCATTTTCATGTGGAGACAATGTGGTCGTCTCAGCATTTTCATGTGGAGACAATGTGGTCGTCTCAGCATTTTCATGT
>JAOXYF010000018.1:4725373-4739567 GCA_028565775.1 Sternarchorhynchus goeldii | reverse complement strand
CAGCATTTTCATGTGGAGACAATGTGGTCTTCTCAGCATTTTCATGTGGAGACAATGTGGTCTTCTCAGCATTTTCATGTGGAGACAATGTGGTCTTCTCAGCATTTTCAACAGTACTTTCAGTCTTCTCTTCATTTTTAATTGAAGAATCTGCCCCATCCTTCTCTGCATGCTCCACCCCTGTGCCTCCTTCCTTTAGCTCTTGCCCCCCTTTCTCAGACTCTCTCTTGTCCTCAGACATGGCATCATAAACCTGGGTGCGGAGCTCATCTCTGGTTCTCTCTGTATTGGTGGAAACACTGAAATTCAATATCTGCATCCTTACCAGTCATTTGTTTACATGTTGGAAACTAAACACACCAGTCACTTGTTTAAATGTACAATGCTATTTTAAACAACCGTCAGTGTTCAAATTGACGGACTCTTCTAAACAATTCTTCCACAAAGAACCTAAACATGGCCCTCAGCATTCAAGTAACAATGCGTGTGCAGGTGACTCTGCATGAAAGTAAAAACATCAAGACATGTATGGCGTTTCCACACACCAAAATACTAACCATCCAAATTGTCGGCACTCTCAATCTTGGAATCATTCTGCTTCTCACCCTCCTCGGAGGATTCCTCTGGGACTCCTTCCAAAGCATTACCCAAGACCGTGTTCTCCATCCTGCAATGCAGATCAAGTGAAATACCCTAGATTAAAAACCTACATTAGGGAAAAAAAAAACAAAAAACAAAAACACACCACTTGAAAAGCTGGAGTAAGACACTTGGCCATGTTACCTGGCAAGCTCAAGCAAGGACTTCCCACATAAGAAGAAAGCCTCTCCACATTCATCAGCAGTATCCCCATATCTTTCAGCCCTGAGGAAGGTGAATCATGAAAGGGTATGAAATTAATCCTTTAAAAACCTTAAGTTTTGCCATTATGTCAGACAAGCCAGTCCTGGCACTCGTCTTTAAATGTAGTACCTATGATGATGCAGCCAACAGTAATAGTGCCTACTACATAGCTTAATGTACATTTCCACCTATCCTTTAATTCAGCCCATCATGTCCCATAAGACAAAGGTGAGCTTGGGATAATTGTCCGGTCTGAGAGATAGTGTTATGTACGCTCGAGTATAAACCGCGAGTGTTATGTACGCTCGAGTATAAACTGCATTAAATAGACATTAGGCAAGAAGTAATTTCCAAATAAATAGTCACAAGATTCCCGCTAGTTACTCTGTGGAATTAAACAGTCAGTGCTTTGAGAACATAGGTCTACATGCCGCTTTCCACACATTGTGCGATTACCCTTCAAAATCAGCAGTACTTACAGCATGGCGCAGGCCTCCTGAAACACATTGACAGCAGACACGACATCACCCATGACCAGGTGCCTGTTTCCTGTGCCAATCAGCTTCTTCGCCTCTTCAGCCACATCTATGGAGCTGCAAATCATTTTAAACGTTTCGTACCTGTTGCTATTACACGCATAACTGGAAACTGAAGAAGTAAACTAGCTAGGTTAGTACAGTAGAGTGGACACCATCTCACCTATCTGCAGCGCTGGACGAGCAGGGTTTCTCTTCCATACTGAAAAATTGAAAACGCTTATAGCCAGCATAGTTCAATAAAAGGCAGCCTGCCTAACAAGCAAGCGAACTACAAACAAAAGTAGGTCTTTTAGCTGAACCGTACAGGGCTCCTACGTTTTCTGGCCGAGCTGATACGCACCAGGGTTACAACTGGCAAGTCGGACAACAAGCGATCTACAGAATCTCTCTGGTTGCGATAACCTTGTTATTCTCTGCAAACTGTTACCGTTAGCAAGCCCTTGACCAACATTTCAAAGCTACACTGGAATAACCATCGCTAGCTGTAGAGATTAAGTTAGGCTAGCTAAGCAGCCAATTAAGTAGATAAATTAGCCATCGTTTGTCGGGTATCTCAGATTTATTTCATCCGTCACAAAGCGCTCGCAGCGAACTTCCAAGACGAACGTTAACCGAGCTCGCGAACCGTCTCTCCACAAATACTTAGCCATGCTAGCTAGCTTACTAATGTTAACGATCAACATAAACGTGAAGTAACCTGCTACGTTTCCCACCCCTCCGTAGTCGGAACCAAGTGCACGTATGCGCTTGAAACATTTATATTACTGCGAGATGACCACTTTCGCTACACTTTGACCCAAGGGAAAGTAGCTAGCTAGCAAACTCGCACTCTCCCGCCAAACCAAAGTAAGCAGACAACAACGCATCGGGACGCCTGAGTGGAATAATCACGCAAGAAGCTAAACGCTCTTAGCTAGCTACCACAGGCCCGCCAAACACAGTAACTTAGCGAGTAAGCTAGCTCGTTCCTGTATATAAATAGCTAGCAAGCGAAACGGGTTTTCCCGATAGCCAACTGTCTCTACATTGTTGTCGAACAGTACGAAATCTATCATTTGAGTTATTCCGGTATAGGTGCACTTATTGTTTCACTCTTGAGCTAGCTTACTAGCTAGCCAGATGGTACAAGCGCGATTTGTAACGTTACCTTTCTGTGCTTGAAGCAGCGGCTGTTTCTTCTGGCATTTTATTAGAGACAGGAAACTCGCACAAGCTTTATCGACGAATTATGTACAGTACCGAATGTCCAGAGGAAAATGGCAGATTTATGTGACTGGTTCAGAATCTGTCTTTGTTGGCGCCTTTAAATACAGACACAACCCTCACTTCCGCTGAACTTTCACCTGCTCACAAAACGCGGGAGAAATATTTTAAAGGGCAAGGTGATAAACTCTACAAGTGCTTTATTTATTTACAGCTGTTGTCCTCCAGATTTCTTTTTCTTGCGCTAACGTTACGTCACAGATTAAATCTTTCATCAGCACTTTTGTCAACTTTCCCTCAAACAATAATTGCCTCAACAATAAATTTTGTAGTTCTGGCTGTAGACAGGAACCCTTTTTTCTTTTAGGTAACTAATCTTTTCATGAAGTGACATGGTTCAAAGTTCCCACTGCACATTTACCCTTGTATGTGAAGGGTTTACTCCAAGAAACATTCATGACAGTCATCAATTTATTCACTTGAAAGAATGGAGAATAACAGGAGACGCCTAAATCTAAGTTTAAATATAGCCCCCAATTGATATACAATTTGCCAAACTGGTGTGGCAGGTCCAGTGCCAATTTATGCAATGACTACATTTATAAATCTCCTCTGCCTTAAAGTGACTACTGATCTTTGATAAGTACATGGGTTTCTTAAGGTGATGAACATGACCTGCAACCTCAACATCAGTTTTATTGTTCAGTGAGTTATTTGGACATACTATATAACTCACTTTAAAAATGTATTTGAGGAAATCTAATCATAACTAACCAAAACTCCAGTAATCACAAAAGACCTTAAAATCTGCAAAACAAACAAACAACAGCTTACAAATACTCCAACCAGTTAGAAAAACATTTAATGTGTAATGCATACAGAGGGGTCCACTGAAGTGGGGTGGAAGGCACAGAGTCTTGCAGCAGAATTTTTTAATATGGATCACTGAAGGGGTAGTGAGGATGTCCTGCATCCCTTGGTACAAACTTGCCCTCAACCTGCAAAATAAACAAAACTCAAATGTTGGTCTTTGTTTATTAGTGTGATAGGATAATTTCATTCTCCATTAAAGTGTTATGATGTGAATTAAGCACCACATGCAATGTCACCCATTTGCTTTTTGCCACATCTTGACGGTGCCTATTTGGTAAATATAAATATAAAACCCAAATGACTGAACCCTTACAGTAATCATTGGCAGTATGTAACGCCAGCCTTTATTCAATGCTGACACACTGTTCATCTCTTCGGGCTCCAGAGTGAAATCAAAGACCTGTGTGTATGCAAACACAGCATATTCATGCCAATCACCACAGTAATGCTGGATGATAAATAAATATGACTTCCAGTTTAGATTAAAAATAACCTGTATATTTTCTTTGATGCGAGACTCTGTAACACTCTTTGGGATGGTCACAACTCCTCGCTGAGTTTGCCACCTGCCATAAAGTCAGTTTAGGTATACTTTATACTTTAACTTGTTTATGAAATATATAAGATGAACCAGCAAAAAATGCAACATGTGGTGCATTTATTAATCCCGCCAAATAGTAATCCCTCCTTTCAGAATCTCACTCACTGTGGTACAGTGGATTCAAATATTCTACTGTATTTACCTAATTATGATTTGTGCAGGAGACTTCTTGTACTTCTTGGCCAAAGCAGAAATGATTGGTTCCTCTAACAGAACTGGCTCATCTGGCCTCTTCCAGGCTCGGTCAGGAGAGCCCAGAGGACTGTAGGCAGTCATTACTATCCCCCTGTCCCTACAGTGAGCTAGTAGCTCAGCTTGTGCCAGGTAAGGGTGGCCCTCCACCTGGAACAAAAATATATATTTATTTATTTTAAGCATTAAAATGAAAGAACCACACAAGAGGGTATGTAAAAATACAACAATAACAACACAACAGTAATTTATTCCTGCACACTGACCTGCAAAACAGTTGGTTTTATGTTGGCTACTGACAGGACATCATCAATCTGTCTGCTGTTGAAGTTTGACAGGCCAATGGACCTCACAAGTCCCTTTTCCACAAGTTTCTCCATGGCAGCCCATGTCACCTTATAGTCAATATCATCATACAGTATGGTCCCATCTTCATTTTTAGGGAAAGGGGTATCCCCCTGTCTGAAAAAGGGAGGGGGAGGTGGGGAGACAGAAATCTATATTTTATTACACATTTACTATAAAAAAAATGACTGAAATCAATACTTATTACCACAATAGACGTGTCACTAGCAAAGATAATCAGTAATGTCTTGTACAGATTTAATCAGTTCACTTTAAAATAATTTTCGAAATTTAGGAGGAAGTGAAATATATAATAGTGTATTGTTTGTTACTACATACAGGCCTTCAGTTGAAATCTGAATCAAGTCATATAAAGGGCTCCATGCATGAACTGAGCCAACGTTCACTATTAAGATCTAATGTCTGAGTCAGCCTTTGTGAGTAGGTCAGGTAAGAGTCTGTCCATCAGTGTACTTTGCTCAGGGAAGGAGGCTCACTGGAAGGCATAGGGCCAGTGAATAAGATAGAGGTCAAGGTACTCCAGCTTCAGCTCGCTCAAACTCTTGAGGAGAGCTGGTTCCACATCCTCTGCTTGGTGTCGCGTGTTCCATAGTTTCGAGGTCACAAATACATCCTCTCGCCTCAGGGCCTGAGAGTGAGGACAGAGACTGTGAGAAACACAGAGTGAATTATTAGAATTTGAGAGTGTGTTTTAATGGATGCGGGTGGGTGGTTCCATTTGGATGACTTAAGTTGCTTTTCTGACTCACCTTCTCAGGTCCCAACATCTCGTGAAAAGCTTCACCAATTTCTGATTCATTTCCATAAATTGCAGCACAATCAATGTGCCGATAGCCAGCCTGAAGGGCCCAAATAACTGCCTGTTTCACCTGCAGTCAGAAATATAGAGAAAGAATAGCTGAAACCAGCTCTGCCTTTTTCACTGAAAAGTTCTGGTTTAGGGTGTAAAAAGCAACACAAGTTAAAAGCAATGTATTAGAAGGTAATATCTAATGTTATTCAGGACTCACCTTTCCAGGTTCACTCTTCCATGTTCCAAGTCCTACAAGGGGCATCTTTCGCCCGGTGCTCAGGACTGCAAAATCATTCATACTGGCTTTGTATCCCTACAGATACAAGAAAATTCCAGTCAAACCAAGGCTTAAGTGAATTTTAAAAAGCTTATCTTAGTAAAGGAACAGCTGGATCACCGGAGGTCTTCTTTCTCATATACCCGAATATCGCCTGACACGGTTGTTAGTGGATCAGGAAGGAAGCAAGAACCTGCTGACTCGTCAGCTGACTCACTGAAAGGGGCCAAACAAATATATCGCAACGCGACTGAAAACTAAACATTTTTGCTTAGGATTTCATTTTACTGACAAAGCGATATTTACGACACATTTTCCAACCTTAACACACGACCTATAAAAAACGAAAGGTATAAAGTTAACTGTAACTGCGTTCGACACAATCCAATAACAGGACACACCGCTCATGCTTGGTATTTTATCCATTAGAGTTGCAGCCCAAACATGAATATATCAGGGGCGTAATGACATGGCTACACGCACATACCTACATAAGAAAACTATGTAGCTCTCCACTGTAGCTGGCTAAATAATTTACAAGCGTACAATTATATATTCTTCTGTAGCTACGACAGTAAGGAAACGTAGCTAGATCGCTACCCAGATAGCTAATAGCGTAATACAACTTTATTTACCAGAAAAGACAGTACTGTGCGACAGAATACCGGGTTTCGAAAATAAAACCTGCAAGTGTGGCGACATAGTACAGAAAGCTGCATCCGCTGCATGATTATGTAGGATCACTGTGGTTAGCTATAACGAGTTTTCTAAGACAGTTACTCACTGTGTTTATCGTTGTGCAATGAACCAAGTGTTAGCTGCTATATATTTTTAATTACTTCTCATCGCACTGCTGACGCTCTAAAATTATTTCCGGTTCGCGAAGTCTATACGTGTCCAACTTAAAAGTTCCAGTGTAGGTACAAGTTGAATAGGTCTCCTGTTGAATAATAGTCCGATAAATAGCTCCTTCTATAGGGTGAATGTTTTCAATATTTTCTCTTTTTTGGAGGCTAATTTAGAGCTGCTTCCTTACAGCATTTTAAACTGCAAACTCCATTTTCACTACATTTTTCTTTAATGCATACAGTTACAGTGAGGGAAAGTAGGAATATTTTGATAATAGTTACATTACAGAGGACATAGCAGGAATATCATGTTAAATAAACTATCCCTCAGACCAGTTTACATACTGTTTGGCATGTTTATGCCGGTGCATAGAAATGAATTCTAGTTTGTTTTTTAATCAACACTGCGAGCATGTTTTATACAGTAATTTAAAAAAATCTTGTATTTTGAATTATGCACAGAGCAATGTGTATTATTAATGAAAATACTGAACAAGTTGCCTTAAATGAGATAATAAGCAAGATTAATTGCTGACGTCTCTTTTCAGCCTCGGTGTTCAAGCATTATATTGTTATTATATCATTGTTTAATTTCAAGTCAGAATATTGACATGACTTGAAATTAATTGACATGAATCTTTATAACTTTAGTAATTATTAAAACAGTGTTTTGTTACAGCATGTTAGATGGAGACGAGAAGTTATATGTTGGAAAATAAAAACCACAAAAACAATAATCTTGAACAATTCACTGAAAATTGTGAGAGCCTTGAGAAGATCAGGTTTGACAAGGACACTTGGTCACAACTCTACACAGGAAAATGCCAGACATTGAAACAAAAAGGTCATCTTGGTCCATTTTTCACTGTTCTGCGCCATACATTACTTTGTTATTTCTAGTGACCCCATTAACAATAAATGCAGTATCTTAAATCCTAAACAAGATTTGAAAATCATTGATCATATTCATATGTTTGTTAGGCATACAAAATTGGTTGCATGTGTCAGAATATTCATGAATTCATGTGTGTCAAAACATTTACCCTTCTTTGCAAACAGTGTGTGGCAATTTACAGTGCTTATGTATATATACAGTTATGTATAATTTACAGTGCTTATGTATATATACAGTTATGTATAATTTTCATTTTAACACCATGTTTAAAAGACCATATGTGTATATTGTCCACAGTACTATTTGTGAGTTCATGCATTTTTGTTAGAATTGTGACTTGTTTGCCTTGGATAAGAGATTAGCACATTTATCTTCCTCTAAGAGGAAGAGGAGGGGCGTGAGAATTCTTTGAGGAATGTAAATGCTTTGGTAGTTTTAATGAGCTGTATAGTTTTAACTTTCCTTCTGCATAAGAGAACAATAATCCTCTGTTGAAGAAAATGAAAGGTTTGTCTTTTGCTATGGCTGTAGGTGAGCTTTTTTGAGACTTGTTAAAGTAACATAATTTAACGTAATTTTGTTTATAGGCAAAATGTTGTATGTATGCTGGAATTTTAATGTGTTTATTTCAGATCACTTCATAGGTTCTAACATGTACTGCTTGTAGAAGTTATTTTCTCAAAAACTAGCAAAACCAACACTTTGAAGTCAGGATACATCGTCAGTAGGTGTTAGTTAAGGGGACTTGACTGAGATAATGATGGAGTTACCAAACTATTTTACTTTTTAGTGCTGTTGTCATTATTGGTGAAATATGGAGCTTCTGACGGTATGAAATATTAATGTACACACATACATTCAGATTTTTGAAATTAATGAATAGTTTTTCACTTTTTTAACCTATTTTAAAGTGGTTAATTCATTCTTCCAGAACATCTAAAGGCTGTTTTGACTACCTGGCCCCAGGAAACACACTTCTATTGGGGGGAACCCATTATTCTGACATGTGAGGTTAAAGGAAACTTTTCTGAGGTGTGGATCTACAGTTGGTTTATACACAACCTCAGCACACCTGCTACTCCGAGTCCTGCCCACAGGGTGAACAGTTACAGTTACTCCATTTCAGCTGTGACTGCTAAAGACAGTGGGTCATATTGGTGTGCAGTACAAAAAAAGGATACAAATTACACCTTACTAAGTAACCATGTATCTTTAACTGTAACAGCAGGTAAGTTTGATAAACTGAAGCAACAACTAAAAGGTTTCCAGTGTTTTACTTCCATGCATGATATGTATATGTCAAATGTCATACTAGTTTTTACAATTCAATCCGTGTTTTCCTTCCATTTTTGACCGTAATATTTCTGCTATGTCGATACTCAACGTGCATTTGTTGATTTAAGTTTTTATTGTTCTTCTCACCTCTTCCATCTACCTTGAGAGTCACCTTCCATGTCCTTGGAGGTCCATCCTGACAGCAGTCAGCACCTGAAGGGGGAGATGTTTTCTCTGCAATGCTCATCCAAGAATGGTGAATGGGCAGGCTGGGAACTGAGCCGGCTTCGTGGGTCAGCACTCGTCACTGGCTGCTCACGGATGGAGGGCAAAGTCTCAGAGGAGAGCCCAAAGGAGTGCATTTTCATGAATGTCACTGTCAGGATGAGTGGCCTCTACTGGTGTGAGAGTCCTGACAGACATCAACGCAGCAAAACCGTCAGGATCACAGTGAGCGGTGAGCTCAAGATCAGTAGATTCTAATTTAACGCCTAAAAATGGGTCATTACCCAAATATCAGTATGGCATTTAAATCTCATCTGGCACTAATTTAATGGCACAAAATAATAAGGGTCCAAAAAAGTTCAATTTGTGTCCAAAAGACATTGACTTTTCATTTGTGCCATGGTACAAATGTTTTGTACAGTGGAGTATAAATATAAGGGGCATTAGCTAGTATCTTCTCAGCCGATCATATTACTCTTCGCATATCTTTATACCGGCTGTGCTAAAATACCCAAAATGTTTACCAAAAAAGGCAGCATCAGGGGAAGTTTAAAGAGGGCAAGACAGAAGGGCTTGGGTGTAAGGTGCAAGACTGATACGAGTAATATAATGTATTCCATTATTCTGATAAGTCACAACATGTTTGGAGACCATTCACCAGAAATTAGTAGCCGTAATCATGCATGTGCGCAATACACTGGTACTTATTTTTTTTCCTTGCCCAGTTAGATAAGATTATAAAGGACGGCAGTAATTACTGTGTAAATACTGCACGTGTCTAGTATCTAAGGAATTATGAAAATGCTAGTTTGATATGGTACTCACAGATTTTTGCAATGTGAGTGAACGAAATTTGCAACATCTTGCTTTGTGCCATTTCATTTTCATGGACAAACTCTCACACCTAGGCACAAAGCATTTTTGTGTGAAAACACAAAAATGGCCCATCAAAACACTTAAGAAGCATGCCTCTGTTTTTAGGCTTTTTCTCAGAGGCTCTCTTTGGTATAAGACATCATTTAAAGAGCCTGACAGTGTAACATATGGTGGCTTGGGCAGAACGCAAATGCAGAGTGTGCTACTGAAGGTCACAGATAGAAAACAAGATTTAATACACTGAACCCAAACCAGGAGAAGTACACCAAGTAAAGCTAACAATACATAAAGCAAAACTCATGGAATACACAGTTAAGGATACTAAAAGAACCAAACAATCAAACAGGGTTTACACAGCAATACAGCAACATTCAGACACTCTAGAAAACACACAAACCACTGAGATACAAGAACTAGGGATATGGAGAACATTCTGGAATATCCAGAATGGGGGGCAAGACAACACTGAATACAACAAGGGAAGACAGGAGAGACAGAGCAGAGACAAATAGAGAAACACAAGAAGGAAGCAAAACACAAATCAGATTGACAACCAGGAACTTAAGAGGAGGAAACCAACAGCAAGGACCCCTGACCATGAGCAGAGAGAGACAATAACGGGTAATTAGAGACCAAACTGAAGAAACCTAAGTACTACAGGTAATCACAGAAAATGGGTAACAGGTGGGGGACAGGAATAAGGAGGTAAAAGCAAAAACCAGGAATGGAACAAAGCTGGGTGCAAAACCCAGAATGGAACAGAGTAGGGTGGAAAACCAGAAATGGAGCAGAACAGACTGTTAGCAGTTAGACAAACACAATACCAGGGAAGGGGCAACCATTACACATAGCAAATAAAGCTGTGATTTTGACATAGGTCAGGATACACTGTCAGAATATTTATTCTATTACTGACTTTAAAACGCTTAGTCGGTATTAGTGCATGAAGAACTTAGAATTAACCAGTTAAGTTTTTACCATTTATCTAATTTACCTTTTGCTGCAGTAGTCGAATTAATAACATTTAGGCTACAGCTACAGTGGGATTATGCTACAGTGAGGTTAACATGTACAGTTGTGGTTAATTAGATATATTGATCCACTTGACAATATGGCATAGCCAGTAGTCTGAAAAACAGGAACAGCACACACCCATCTAGTCTAGTGATGGAGGAGATACCAGCTATTGTGAGACAGAGCAATTTAGATGCTTTTGGAAGGAAAGAAAAAGGCAGACTTTTTAGTAAAGAAAATACAAAATAATTATGTATCACCAGTTTGCTTAAATTCATATTGTATATTTGCTAAAACATTGTAAACAAACTTTCATCTTAGCTGATGGGTATATTTGTATATTTGTTACAGTTCTAAAATTTACAAAAGTTATGTCAACAGCATGAGACCCAAGTGTTTTACAGTGGTTACCTTGGTCCTCCCTCCCTCTCTCTCTCCCCACAGATAGTGATGTGATACTAGTGATTCCAAATCAAATTATGATGGAGGGGAGCTCAGTGACTCTAGTGTGTAAGGCATGGTTCAACAGTTTAAACCAGACTTCCATCTATAAAGATGGTGTCAAGTTCACGAATGACGCTGAGGTTACAATCAGAAATCTCACCAAGGCCAATGAAGGTTACTACAAGTGTGCTGACAATACAGCTGTTGTGGAGAGTCCAGATAGTTGGCTGTCAGTAAGAGGTAGGAAATGTCTGCTTTTCTATTTTAAACATCATTCAAACTATTTTATCCACATATTTTATGCTTACTTGTTTACTTTTAGATAATTTTGAAACTCACTCTGAGGAAGAAGGCTCTTCAGGTATGAAACTGGTGTAATTTTTCACTTTTGTCAGTCAGGTTTACTACTCTATCCTCATGCTTGTGTACCCTTACACCTGTATTCTACAGGACTCTGGCTTGGACTGCTCTGTGCCACTGTGGTCATTCTACTTCTCATTCCTCTGATTTTGCTGCTCGTACCAAGTTTCAGGTATAGCAGATGTTACTGATAACTACACGAAAACTTGCTGCAAATATTTAAATATGAACATAAAATAATATGTAACAAAATGTCGCACATTCAAGGTATTTCTAGTCTGTTATTTGCAAAATTCTAAATGTGTTAGAAATACTTTTTCCACAACATTGCATTTTGTTTTCAGACGGAGGATCAAATTCTTTCCAACCAAAGCACCCAGAGTGGTGAGTCCCCAGCAGGAAATGCCTCAAACAAAACAGGATGTGACAGAGATCCAGTGGGACCTGGCTTGGATGGAGATGGCCAACTTACTGGACAAACAGCACTATCCTGGCAGTTGACCATCCTCCCAAATATTTTATTCAGCAGACCACAATGCAGGGTTCACTGCCTGTGTACAAGATGGATTGCATACTGAAGCATAGTAATCCATGGCTTTTGTAATATTCAAGTGGCTTTAAGATCTTGTGTGAATGTGAATTAGTGACTGAGAAACAAAGATATGCAATTTCAGATGAGTTTATATGGAAATGTTATTTCATAAGTTGATTGAAGATGTACAGTAAAGACATTTTATTAACTATTAACATCTGGGTGTAACGCTGAGTGATAGATGTATGTATTAAAGACAAATCCATAATCGGAGTCGTAAAAACGGTCCCGGGTCGGCTCACGGGGGAGGCAGTCCACAGAAACAAAAACCCTACGAACAGTAGACATGACGGTACACAGAACTAAACCAAAACCAAGACTTAACAGAACTAACAAATAGGCAAGCAGGCGAACAGGGGAAAATGAAGCACAACTCAACTCGAAGGCGAAATAACGTGAACTCAATGTTACGTACCCAGTCTAGGTTAAGCGCGTAACAGTAACGGTGTAATGTGATGGACCGGGATTATTGAATATTAGACGACGAAATACCAGAAATACACAGAGCTACACGAAATGGAGAACGGATCAACTGTATTGCAAAGTGTGTTTATACAAAATGAGACACCAGGTGAACTTTGGGGTGACAGACGCTGAAAGCAGAAAACAACAAAACCAAACCCACACCAACTTCTTTTCGAAAACCAAACCCACGCCTGCCTTTCGATCGTGCTATAGGACGATTGATGTCCCAGGAATTTCTTTGAAAAACAACACACTGGATGATCTAAATGGTCACTCCCTTCTTGCAGCAGGACCGCCCCCACACCGGTATCACTAGCGTCCACGTCTAATTTAAAAGGCTTAGTGGTAACAGGTGCGGTCAGAACAGGGGACAGCTACTTAACAACAATTTAATAGATTCAAATGCGCTATTGCAATCTGGTGACCACACAAAAGGGTTATTCTTCCAGAGCAGGTGAGTGAGGGGCGACACTACCACAGAAAAATTATTGCAAAAACACCTATATAATAGCTGGCCATCACCAGAAATCTCCTTAATTCCCGCCGAGAGGTAGGCGTGGGAAATGTCTTAAGGCCGAGGACTTTGGCATCAAAGACAAAGCAAAACAACCTAGAAACCTAAACGCTAGAAAGGGAGACAAAGCGAAACCCAGACCAATATTAAGACAACATGAGATGTAGGAACACACAAGAAAAACCAACAATAACAAACCAAACTAAGGCGCTATAAATCGGGACCTCAATTAGGGAAACGAGGATCAGGTGAGTGGAGGGGAAATGAAGGAGAGAAACCAAACACGGAGTGCAGTGAAACAGCAAAACCAGAGGAGGACTAAGGGACCGTGACGCTGGATTATTTTACAGGTTGATTAGATTTTACCTTTTAAATGCAAAATTGAGGCAATGGAAGAGAATCTAAAATAAAGTACTATCTATATGCCTTTGGAGGTGGTCTGTATATACAGAGATAGTAAAAAAAAGTTGTAAAAACAGGCTTCCCCTCCTAGAACTTCACAAGCACTTTTTTCTAATTTGTAATTAAAGTACGTTGCCTATGTTGGCATGTGTAACCTTTTTGGATGTTTTAGTAAAGTTTGTAAATTATTTTATAAATACCATTTGTTATAAACCCATGGATTCTCATTCATATTTGTAATACATCTCATTCCAAGTATGGAAATGTGAGTCTTTCATAACTGTGTTCTAAAGAAGTCATAGATGATGCCTTTGCTCATGTTTTACCTGTTCAGAAAGTAGATGCACAGACCTATAAACAAGCTACTGCGAAGCCAATAAGAATTATGTTGGCGCTGACATACCATCTAATATTATACTAAAGCACTTCAGAATCCTCCAGAATGATGCAGAGACCACCGGGTATGTAATGTGTCTCTCCGGGTATGTTATTTCAGTCCCTACTAGCTTTGTGTTTCTTGGGGTATGTTATTTCAGTCCCTACTAGCTTTGTGTTTCTTGGGGTATGTTATTTCAGTCCCTACTAGCTTTGTGTTTC
>JAOXYF010000018.1:4700880-4718674 GCA_028565775.1 Sternarchorhynchus goeldii | reverse complement strand
CAGACCCCTCCATGATTTCTAAGCGGAAGAACTTGCAAAGTCGCAGGGTGTTCAAGCACTTATTTTCCTCACTGTATAGGAGATTCTGCAATGTCAGGGCGAACTGGTGGGCCTAATCTCAGAAACTGGACCATGTCATATGAATCATTCTTTAGTGGTATCTGGACCAAAATATCTGAGATTTGGCACCGGAGTTGATTATGGTTCTGGCTAATGTTTGGATCAACTATAGGAATACTGGCTGAGATTTGGTATTGGCATGTGGTTCTAATTTGTAAACTGCTCCAGCCAACATGCGGAGCATCATTCTTTGTGGTATCCAAGCCGAATAAAAACTGCTTGGGCCACTGCACTGGGAAAACGTCGATATGTGGGAAGTGTCATGAGTTCGTTTAGTTTGCATCATTTCTTAGTGAGGTCTTCTAGAGAATCAACATGCTGTCACTTTTCTTAGAATGGGTTGATGTAGAGAAGGGCGGGACTCCAAAGTAAGTATATTTACTTTTTGCTTAGTAAATGGACTGTACAGTAGTACCCATTACGAATTATGTTTGTCTTTCCTTAAACCAGAAGATGGTCAGTTGACAATCCTGGCCCTTTAGCTGTATCCAGGTATGATTCCCATTTTAGGTTTCCATAGTTACCTGATGTTTTTTGTGTTCCCAGAGCCATGATCCATTTACTTCCATTAGAGATGGGTCTCTATATGTAGCAGTTTTACTGACTAACATCTGCTGAAAGGAAAGAGGTGATTTAGGGGAAGAAAAAGAAGAGAGAGAACTTTTCTTTAATTTATTAAACTTTAATACAGTCCAATACTTCTTATCATACATGTAACATAGTAACGTATCTTATAGAGCATAATATACTTCCAATTAAAATAAAACATGCCTTCCTTTATTACTCATCGTTTCCTTTCGTTCTCTCTTTGTGTTGTATCTAAGAAAATTTGAGGCAGCTGGTGGGTGACAGAGGCATAGCTGCACCAAGTGAATAACTCTCACCCTGCCTGTTAGGCACTTTCAGCACTAGGGTGGGGGTGGCACTTGAAAAGGGAGGCTAGAGGGTAAGCTGTTGTCATGCCAGTCCTGTCAGGTTGAAATAGCAGTACACATAGCACCTAATCGCAAAGACTCTGTTTGTGAAGCTCCACTCCATAGCAGCTGATTATATGCAGTGCATTTGGTACTTAAATGACTGCCAGGTTTTCACATATTAAAGGCTTGGCTTTCTGTTTAAAACATCTTGATGTTTTTTTGACATTTCGATTTGTTAAGCTAAATCCTTCATTCTGTATGAGTCATTGTGTGCAAATGGCTGCACTTTGAATCATAAAAAGGCCAAGAGCTTATCAATGCACCAAACACCAATGCACTTATCAATGCACTTCAGGGTAACATGCTGAGGATGAGTCACTGCACTGCACTGGCCGCACAAATGCAGACACACTTATACACCTAACAACTCTAAACCCCAGAGGGCATCTCACTTAGACAGTGATGGAAAGTCACTTTCACACAGTCCTTACCCTCAGAGCACTTTCCACTTTTTAAACAAACCATCTTTTGTTCTACTCATTTCATAGAAATCTGATGCAGCAAGAGTTTGTTTATAAAGTGGTGTGTGTATGTGTACTTTACACATGATAGCATCTGAACTGATTCATTTTACAATAAGCATGTACACTGTTTTACAGTTCATTTGAATATGCTCTGTTATGGACAGTTTTAACTGTTTTCATCAATGACATTAATAGACTGCATAATTGCTACTCTGGATAGAAAACAAGTCTTCAGTCCTGGACAGTGAAAGCATAACATTTGCCTTTCTCATTCAAATTTATAATATATCATTAATTCTACTACTACTAATGATCATTATCATTAGTTAATGGGGTATTATATCAGGTGTGTCAGAGTCAGTAAATCAATAAATTGTAATGAGTCCTGCACTACCATTTGGGCCAAGAAAAAAAAACCCCCCCACAAATGTTACTTTTTGCCACACAGACTTTACAAGCTATTACAAGGAGAGGCACATGACTGGTACTAAAGATGAGGAGAGGCACATGACTGGTACTAAAGAGGGCTCAAACTAGTGCAGACCTCACAACAAAAAGCTAGCTGACACCTTTCAGAATTCTTATTTCCTGCTAGATGTCTCACACACCTTGTTTTCTTTGCCTGGTGCCAGCTGGAAGGTCCCTGCCCCCTCCAAATCCCCACCTTTTTCTAACTTCTAAGTTAATATAAGTTGTGTATGTGTGTATGCAGTTGTGCAAGAATATCTTCAGTTTAATGATGTTATGAGTGAGCCATTGTGTGCCACTTTGCTGAACTCATTCGAGGCAGGTGAGAGAATGGCTGAAGAGCTCTGGCTGAGGTTGCCATGGCGATCTTTATGCTAAGTGAATGAGTAAGTATAAGAGTGCTAGCAGAAGCCAGAGAGCTTGGAGTGTGGTGGAGGTTGCTCCAGCCACCCTGCGGTCCATTCCCTGGCCCACTCCTGTAGGCCGCACTGCGCGACTCATAGCGACAGCTCTGCCGTGCTCCAGAACTGCACATATGGCCTCCACCTAGGAGGCACCTACCCTGTGATGGGCTGTGCTCATGAACGGACTGCACTACCACCAAACATACCAGTCAGAATCCTTCTTTTGACTGTAGTGGATTTGGCATGCAATGATATACACTGAACAAAAGGAGTTCCTTTATGAATTAATGCTATTTGAGCAACAGGCTCTTTTCTATCATGTTTACTACTTCCACTATTTCTGCTGTAATTATTTTTTCTACGTGTTTTTCGATCATTTTATTCTTTGATGATGCCTTTTTGCTTACATTCGATGATCCCCACAGCCTCTCTGAATTCATCCATCTACCATGCCCCGTTCTCTTTGTATGTTTCATTCTTCCCATTGTGTTCACTTGTATGCTGTGCATATATTATATACGATTTCTTCTTCAAGGTTAGCTCATGCATGAGAAATAAGGATTAAAAAATTATAAAATCCATTATAGTGCATGGATCTCTAATGTACAGGTCCAGTATTCACAGCATTATTTGAGTGTCGCTCAGTAAAGTATCATATATTCTTTGACCCCTATTTCAGTTTAACGTGTTTAGCCTGTTTTTAGTTGAATGTGTGATTGCACATGCAAGCAGATTATGAACCCGGCAACACTAATGCAAAATTCCTCCTGTAGAAGGTGTAGACTAGTTTATACTACTCCTTGTATTTCCCCCTCCAATCTGCACATTATGGATTTGCATATTTCTGATCATGGAGCAGTCCTCTTTAAACTGTCATTGTCTCCTCATTTCAAAAGAAAGCCAAATCCACGTAGCATTACTTTTAGGAATGTTAGGAACCTCAGCCCTTCGCCTTTTGAATGCCCAAGACCACTTCCCAGCTCCTCAGTCTGCATCATCTTCAGAAGCTTTGATTAACCACTATAACAGTATTGTCTCCGATACACTTGATTTGCATGCCCCTCTTAGAACACGGGTTGTGAGCTTTCATCACCCTGCTCTCTGGTTCACTCCTGAGCTCCGTTTAATGAAAGCAAAAGGTCATCAGTTGGAGCACCTTTGTAAGAGAACTAAATTGACAGTACATGCAGTTGCATACAAAGGTCATATTCTGAAGTATAAAACTCTTCTAAAAAAAAAAAGGCAAAAGCAGATTTTCATTCTTCAAACATCACAAACTGTCAAAAAAAATTTGAGCTTTATTTTCCACAATTAACAAACTCTTGCGGCCTGCTAATGGCTTTCCATTGACCCCTTCATCAGCTCTTTGTAATGATTTCTTATTTTTAAAGAAAAGGTCAGAAACATAAAATCAGAATTTAAGCCTGGTGCTTTACCAATATTACCAGTGTCTGGCCAAACAGTTACAAAGTTTCTATCCACCTTTTATCTTGTTGCTGATAGCTTTGTAAATAGGCTTATTGAGAATTCTAGATCAACTACCTGTATCCTAGACCCCCTCCCCACCCCCCTGGTTAAAGCCTGTCAAATCACTTATTACTAATATTATTAATACTCTCCCCTCAGGTTTTGTTCTTCCAAGCTTAAAATTGTCTGTTATTAGTTTTGAAGAAGCAGGTGTTGCTCCTCATGACCTTAACAATTACCGCCCCATATCCAACCTCCCCTTCATTAGCAAGATATTTGAACATACAGTTTCTGCCCAACTTAAAGAACATCTGACCACAAACAACCTTTTTGAGCAATTTCAGTCTGGTTTTAGAACAAACCATAGCACTGAAACTGCCCTGGTGAGGGCAATTAATGATTGCTGTTGCTGGCAGCTGATTCTGGTCAAGTGAACATTCTTGTCCTACTCTATCTTACTGCAGCATTTGACACAGTCTGTCATGAAACACTGCTGCACAGGCTAGAGACCTCGACTGAGGTGACTGGAACAGCCCTTGCTTGGTTTCAGTTGTACACTATATTGCCAAAAGTATTCGCTCATCCATCCAAATGACTGTGCACCAGTGCACCAAGCAGGATCCATAAAGACATGGATGGCAGAGTCTGGTGTGGATGAACTTGACTGGCCTGCACAGAGTCCTGACCTCAACCTGATGGAACACCTTTGGGATGAATTAGAGTGGAGACTGAGAGCCAGGCCTTCTCGTCCAACATCAGTATGTCACCTCACAAATGTGCTTCTGGAAGAATGGTAAAAAATCCCCATAAACACACTCCTAAACCTTGTGGACAGCCTTCCCAGAAGAGCTGAAGCTGTTCTAGTTGCAAACTTCTTCTACTGTGTACTCTTGTGTTTTATGTTTTCCTATTTGAATTGTAACGTGTCCTTGAGTGTCCTGAAAGGCACTTTAAATTTTATTATTATTATTGGACTACCTTAAATAGAAAATTCTCCAATTTCCCCAAACAAAAGTCTGAGCTCACAGAGACCAAAATATTTAGACAGTGTCCTTTAAACAATGTGCTGTATCTGGCTGCTCTCCTAACCCAGCCTAGCGTTCACTCTGTCCCTAACCCACCCTAGCGTTCACTCTGTCCCTAACCCACCCTAGCGTTCACTATGTTCCTAACCCAAGCGTGTTAAGTTTTCTCCTGACAGCTTCCTATTTTTTATAGTGAGGAACAGTGTAATGTGATGGGGTCTTTCACTGCCTTTACTCATGTCTCTCCACGTTAAACTGTGTTTAGTTCACAAATGCAAATTCTTGAATGTACTCGGAGTCTTCTTGACCAATTGGGATATATTGTAAATGAGATGTGATATGCTGTTTCCATTTCAGCCAAGTTTTAGAGAGCTGTATTCCCCTATCTGTATCTTATAACAATAGCAGTTTTTACTATTTTGAAAGGTTTTTTTGGTAGAAGAGGGAAAAAAATCTGTCCAGCTGAATGCAGAGTGATGCCAATATTGTGATGGATATATGTGGTAGAGATTGAGAGCAGAGTAATGGAGGCTTCTCACTAATCCTCTAGGGTTAGGGTTAGACATCCATGAGACCAGATCTGCTGCCATGCATCTATTAGACAGTGTTTAACACAAGTGAGGGTAAGACAGGACAAACTAAGTAATCAGGCACACCCAACATGAAATACACGACTGCATGTCTGTGCTCTGCTTGCTTCAGCATGTGTTTGCCTGACAATGTCTGTCTTCTCAGCTTTCTGCAGTGTATTTTGTCTTTCATCTCTATTGCCTCAATCCCATGTTGTTATTCTCCCCTCTTGTTTACGGCCATGCCCTCGTGCCATGGTCTACTTGGGTGTGATCTGAATTTCAACATCTGTGTCTGCCTGTTGCAAGGACTCCAGGGACATCTCTCTGTTTTTTTTCTCTTGCTTTCCATATTTCTATTTTATCTGCTTCTGTTGGCTGTTTGGCTTTCATAGTATTTTAAAATATGAAATCTGAAAGCTATCAGAAATTAATTCTATTACACTTGATTTGGACTTTGCCAATGATAAATACATACTTTAGTTCTCAGTTCTGGCACCTAGGACTTTTCTTCGGCAGCACTAGCTGTATTGTTGAAGTATAATTTTCAGAGTTCTGCATGGGAAGCACATGCATATTCACTCTTTAATCAGACACAGTTTTAATCAGTTTGATTTCATACTTGCCTATTCTATTTTGAACATTCATCTCATTAGTCAACAGGAGAAAATCTCCATATTGCATCAATAATGACCTTTTGAAAATGTATCATCTAATACAATAAATACAACCATTTGTGCACATTGTACCTTACAAATATTCTTATGTTTTTCAGGATGCTTGTGCATTTTATTATTCAGTTATACATCTATATTACGTTCCTGTATACTTTTTATTACTGTTCCAGTTATACATCTATATAATGTTTCTATAGGTATACTGCTAAATCACTTTAAATCTTAATACATTTTGTAGTCTAAGTACATTATGATAGAAATATTATTACTTTTTTGAGCAATGATGATGTGTTTTATAGGGCTCAAGTTGCCCTTGATCTATGAGGTAGATGGAGGAGCACTGAACTGGAGCGCTACCTGAGGCCCAAGTGTGACCCACATCACACACAAGCTCTGCTAATTACACGTGTGCGAGTGTGTGCAGCTGAGAGATGGGTCTCTTTCTCCCCTCTGGGGAGCACATAATGATTTCATTGCATTACACAATTCACAGTCACGCATGTTAAAAAAAATGATTCGACTCACATTTTTACACCAAGGCACTCGCTAGAATCTCTTGTTCTTGTGTCTTTATTTATCATTTGGCTTCAGTGGCAGAGCAATTCTCAGGGAAGACATTCTGCAACCAGCCAAGAGCAGAATGATGGCAATCCAAGCATTGACTTGATTGCTATATGAATAAGTTGAGTAGCTGCAGTCAGTCAGGAAGTGGAAAAATAGTTTGGAAAGTATTATAATTTGAAGTGTTGCGTTTGGTACAGATCAAATGGGAAACTGTATTTGTGTAGATCTCCACTAAAAGACTTATCAACGGCCCTCTCACACACTGGAAACTAAAGATCCATTCGTCAGTAGTCTTGCATGCATCTGATTCATCTTGGGCTAATAGACAGACACCTGATTTTTTTTTTTTTCTTTCCTAGATTTGTTAACATTTATTTTCTGACCTTTGAACAGAAGAGTTGAGTGAATTATCAAATGTCCTGTATTCTTGTGCATGCCATCTTAGCTCACCTTTACTCGTTTTCCAGAGAGTGATGTCACTAAAATTTATATAAATTACAGTGGGCTAGAGAGGTCACTAACCATGACCTAAACCATTTGTAATTTTTCATACGAATTGTGCTTTTTGAATTCTGTAAAGATAATTTTGGTTGCTGATGAATTCCAGGTTTTCTCTTTGAAAAATACACAACACAGTCGACCAGTTAACAGATAGATGTCAACTGTCACTTCATTACATATTTACATAGTTGCCTTCATTTTTAAGATAACTGAAACTCAATTAACACAGTGTAGCAATATTAATGAATCTAATCTCACTTGACAAAAGTAGCAAAGGTAAAAAAGTAAATGTTTACAGTGGCTGATTATAGTAGCTTTCCACAATTCAACTTCACAGTTCACTATCCATCAGCAACATAAATGAATGATTGTGTTTTAAAGATTATGGAACAAACAGGCTATTTTGTAGTGTGTGCTATCCTCTGTGTTCTGTTGTGTACATAGGTGTTCATAAACTATATCATTTTTTGCACGTAGCAGATCTGATTAACAATGTAATCAGTACTGATGATCATGATGAAAGGACAAATAAGGCAGGAACAAGACATTTGTGATTGAGTGAAGGTCTGGATAGAGACCAGTGGATTTGCTCTGAGGTCATTATGAGAATTAGATTTGGTTCAATGTTTTCCTCTAAGCTCTTTTCCAAGAATAAAGCAGTAGCATACACACACTGGAAACACAAGACGGAATACATTTGTGACACGTGGAGTGCATATTGGAATATGAGCTTGCGAATTCTCTGTGCTGTACAACACTGTCCTATAAATCAGGATCATTAATTAAACTTGACAGCAATTATCCAGAAGCCAAGTTTTGCATCCCCTTACTCTTTAAGGTCTGCCCCTAATGTGGCGGTCTGACTAAAGGGGTTACCTCAGCAAGACAGGGGTCAATTACCGCCTAATTGCAGAGCGACGTACGTAACACAGAACTGAAGAGAGCCTCTTTGTGCTGATTATTTGAAGGCATTTTTGAGACTTCGTGCCAGTGCCTGTTCACCTCAGTGCCAGAGCAGGAAGGAGGATCTGGAGCGCCATTGGACTGTTCAAAATACACCTTCACTAGGACATTGCTGTGTGCACATGAGGCAGTGCGTCAGAATTCTGAATCATGGTGATCATGCTCATTGATTTGGCTCTGAATGATTTCTCTTCCGGATTTACCCTAACCACCTTGAGATGTGTATTTTAGCAGTGAGACCCATCTCAAAATCATCTCTTTTGTCATGTAAAATTTGAGCAAGACTGTGGGTTCTGTCATCATGGATGGAAATCATGCGTGGTAGTTTTCAGTCATTATGACATTTCTCTCTCTGCTGAAGCTATTTGCTCATATAAAGTACCGAAAAGGAGAAGAGGACTGTAAAATTCTATAGTAAAAAATTATTGTTTTGTTTTAAGAACAGAGATGGATGATGAGAATATAGCAGGAATTTTTTAGTCAAGATAAAATCTGGAGCAAAGGAAAATGTATGTTTTAGAGAGAATTCAGTACCCCAACCTACAATATTCTAACTGAATACAAATGATCAGCTCTCAACTGATTAAGCTATTCTAAAACGCCCTAAATAAAACATTCTCTTATAATGCGCTAAGCCTTAAGTCACAGTCCTTTCTATTATTCACTAATTTGTGGAGTAATATTAAGGAAGGCTCTTTTTATGTGTTCTCATGCATTCCTTGCTGTGTGTAACGTCCCTGCTGTTCTGCACGTCAGTGGCTGGGATCCCTGTGTTGCACTGGGAAAGCACTGCTGTGTGCAGAACCTGTCAGTGGAAGCACTTCAAAGCATCACAATGATGGTGATTACAGTCTGAATAGGGGCTGTGATTTCTTCTTGACTGTAAGGTGGAACTCCCTCTGATTGTGTGTGTGTGTGTGCATGACTGCTGCATCCAGCTTTTAAATGAGGGGTGGGGGATTAAAATGTAATAGCATGTATGTATAGCTACTGAACACATTTTAACATTAAAAAAACGCAGTGAAGTGATTGCAAAGTATTCTTTTGTTCCTTTTGTCTGGGTCCTTGGTTGTCTGGATCCTAATTTTTTCAAAACTCCTGAATGGCTTTAATTACACTGGTTTAAAGGCTTTAATTATGTAAGTACATTATCTCAATTTTCTTTCTTTCCCAATTAAGGTAATTTTTATGGTAACTCACTTCTACATAAAATTTCTTTAATTAGTTTTTAAGCATTCCAAGCAGTATTTGGCCTATTTATACTGGTTTTATGTGCATACTGGCCAATGTAAGGGTAATGCACAGAATTTTATTTTCATCAGTCCTAGAATTTCAATCTTCTAGACTGATGTTGATGACATTCTTGGGATCTGTTGGAGGCAGGATTCTTCCAGTCAGGGGTCACAACCCTAAGTGCCTCTATCAACACTGGGATAACTATGGTAATATCTTTCCACATCCTCTCTATTTCCTGCTTCAGTCCTTAGTAATTCTGAATTATCTTGTGATCTTTGGATGTTTCCATTATTTGGTATTGCCACTTGTATAACCACTTCTGTAGCCTTCATTAGGGCCTTCCGTTTGGAGCTCTGGTTGTTCAGTTCATATGCCTTCCATATGTTTCTGTATATGACATGACAGCACTTGACTGTGTCTCTCAATGTATGATGTTTCTCTGATACTACTGTGGAACCTTGGGTTTTGTCTGATGTGATTCACCTGTGTTTCAATTGACTTGGTGCTTATTGTTTGTTTTCGTTCTGCTGTAATTCGTTCCAATGTGCTGTTCTTCATTCCTGTGTTCCAGCTATTTGTAGGATTGTCTTATGTCAGCCATGCTCTCTGTGCATTGTGAGGAGTTTTCTAATCAGAATGTTGGCAGCTTCTAGATGTTTTCTTGGACAGCTTATTTTGCATGCTGGGTATCTGGGCATTTGTCTTCAAGTTGGCATTTATGCTTCTAGTGCTATCCTCTTGATACAAGCTTGCAAATTATATGACTGAATGTAACACACAAACGTGTGTGTGTGTGTAAACATTGTACACTGGTACTGTTAACCTCTGATCTCTGACACATCTTTGTCTTGTTAAGGGCAGGCTGCTAATGGATTTAATGGCATCTACCTATTGCAAAATGACTTACTCTAATAACAGCTTTCTTTTTATATCTCTTCCACTGTCAGCAGTGCAGTTCTGAGCCGGGATTTGTTACTGCTGCTTCAGTGGCTGCTAACGGATTATTATAATATACTAACAGACTAGAATTTTAAAGATGATAACCAGCACCAGTAATGGTGAAGTAGATTCTAAACATCAGTTCTGTCAAACAGAAAGAACACATTATAAAAATACAAACATTTATCCAAGTCTGGTCAGTTTCTGAGAAAGTGAATGCTTGTACTCATTCTGAGGGTAGAACATTCTTTGACAACACACACACACACACACACACACACACACACACACGAACACTCCACTGTGGGAAACAATAGCGACCTCCTAAATTAAGGGCCAAATATTATTTCAGGATTTTACATTCCCTTCTTACAGTTACTCCCTTTTCCCATTTTTCTACCCTATTGTGAATAAACAAACTTTTCTCCTGGTTAAAGCTGTCGGCAAATTAATATTTACACACAAGTTGGAAATAACGTTCTTATTTTCCTGAATTGTGTTCTTGATAGCAACAGTTCAAACAGGAAGTGACCAGGGTGTGTGGTGTCTTTGATGCTGCTGTTAACATTCTTTATCAGTCATTAAATAGTACGTTTGGGGGCCCTGTTCCACTAATGCACTCTACCATCTTCACTACATGACACAGACCCACTCGTTTGGTGGGCATGTAGCTGGCATAGCGCAGCATGGCACAGTTGGTTATGATGCTTTCACTGGTGTTTCTATGGAAATTTACCAACAGTTTCTGTGGGATCTGGGCCTCTTTCAGTTTCCTGAGGAAGAAAAAAATTGTTGGGCTGTTTTTACCTCAGGTGTGAGGTGTTGGAGGTCCATGTTAGTTGTTTCAACACACGGATTCAAAGGAACTTTAGGTTTTCCACCCTTTCCACTGCTTCATTTATGTCTATCTCCTTTTTGCTTATCCAGATCAGGTGGGATGATGATTCTGATGTGTGAAAGCACAAGCTTTTTCAAATTTCATTGCTACAGACACTGGATGATGGTCATTCAGACACTTTGCAACTAATTTTTTGGGCACTGGAATGATGGTGAACTATTTAAGAAGCTTGTAACGAGAAGTCAAATATGTTGGTAAAAACCTCTTTATGGTGATCAGCCTTCAGTACCTGGACAAGAATTCCATCTCAGCCTGCCACCTTAGGGTGGTCCTCACCTGGTGGTGGTATCGAATCAGTATCGTTGATGAGTGGGGCAACCATCCCATTGGAGTGCCAATGTGGGAAGAGACTGTATCAGAACTTCAGACAGTGTAGCATCTTTGGATCCCTGATGTCTCCCCTATGTATCACTGTAGGCTTGTTTTGCCACCTGATGTGAATTCCACATCTAGTTCCTTGAGAAGGGTCCTCTCCTTTACATTTATCCATGTCTTTTGGTCAGGAAACAGCATTATTGTCCTACATGATAACACATTTTATGTGTAGATGTTTATGAAACCTAAAACTGAACCAACATATTCGTCCAGGTGTGTTCCCTCTGAAAGCAAATCCTAGTATGTATTATGAAAGTCTTGATGCATTGAGACCGCACTTCCTCGGACTACAACTTTAACTGTCCTGATAATTGGTTTTGTTCTGTATCTCTGTGCTCTGTACGCTGGGGCCAAAGTGAAATGGGAAATATGATCTGATTGTCCTAGGGCTGTTGATTGAGTAGCTTTAAATACCCCTGGAAAGTTTGCATACACTTGGTCTAGGATGTTTTTCTCTTTTTTTATAATTCACATTATAATGAAATTTTGTCATGACCAGCTTGAGATTTGTGTGACTGAAATCAGGTGACTGAAATCAGGAGATTTGTGTGACTGAAATCAGGTGCCACAACAATCATGCCATTCGGGTGCAAAGTTAATGTCAGCCTGTAACTTTTCCAATGCTATTTAAGCATTAGCTTGTGGGAGAATGTAAACCACCGCAATCAGTATGGTCATGAATTCCTCTGCTTCCGTTTCTTCTCCCACCTGTACGACTTCACTGGTGGAATAGCAATTCTGATGGGTTCTTGTTTGGTGGGATAACAGTAGTGTCGAATGAGAAAGCTATGTGGTGATCTCTGAGCAAAAATAACTGTCATATTTGTTCAAATCTATTAATTGACTAATGAGAGAGGCTAACTAAGAACTAAAAATGTTCAGAAGAAGAGATCTGAGCCGTTGTTTCTCTGTGAGCTTTGATTCGCATTGTTGAACTTTTTTAACTTATTGCTCCCATTGTTTGAGAAACTTTAACAACATAATAAAAATTATAAAGATGTGGCCACTTGGTGCAGGGTTCAATATGTTGGCACAGACATATCTACTAAACTCCACATGGACACTAAGGGTATATTTTGAATACAGTCTCTTGCTAAAAAAAAGCGGTGCTAACTAGCTTCTAAGGATTTGTGACAGTAGATGATGCTTACTTGCCTGAGCATCACAATGAATTGTATTTTATCATTGTATTTTAAGGGGATGTGTGCTGTAAACATGACGAGTGCAATAGCATTTGTTAGCAGACACTGAGGTCTATTCATTCTTCCACAACATTTGCATTCAGCTGCTTTCAGAGTGGCAGAATAAGATGGGGTTCTGCTCACACCTCCATCCTTGGTGGGAGAGGATGATGACAGTGGTAGCTCAGTGGTTAAGGCACTTGACTAGTCATCAGAAGGTTGCTGGTTCAAGCAAGTTGCCACTGTTGGGCCCCTGAGCAAGGCCCTTAATCCTCAACTGCTCAAGATGTATTCAGTCACAATTGTAAGTCGCTTTGGATAAAAAGCGTCAGCTAAATGCCGTAAATGTAAATGACATGCGTTAAAATGACTGTTCTTTTTGTTCCTTTTGCTTTGTGTTGTGTGATAGCAGAGTTTTTGGACTAAAGCATTCCTCCATCTGCCTTCATTTAGACAACATGCAATGTAACTTTTCATATCTGTCAGAGCCATTTTACTGTATACAGTGGAACCATTAGCAGTTTGATCAGTACTGGGGATTTTGCTGTGCATGAACACAAAGGCTGCAGTAAACCAAGGCTGCAGGGTGTTGAAGTAAAGCTAAAGGCAGAGGTGTACATTCCCTCTCACTAGTGTTTGCACCATGTACAGTAAGAACAGGGTTGCCTAGAACTTTAAGTTTTAAAAGGAATAAACTGAGAGGAATAAGGTTTTTATGTGTTTGCGTGTGTGTCTGTGTCTGCTTGAGCGTGAGAGAGAAATGGATAGATTTTTATGTACATAGTGCGTATATCTTCACTTCTAACACCTTACTCATTCTCGATGTTTGTCAGCTGGATAAAAAAGAACAGGAACCTATCTCATTTCCTTCTACTGCATTTGTGGTCTGTACACGTTTCTGTACATGTGAATTCGCTCACAAAGCCATATCTGGGGGGGTTGTCAAAGCACTTCAGACGTTTGACAAATCCTACCATGCCCCTTGGCAGCCCAGTCTCCATGGCAATGGCACTGCTTGGTGACCTAATTGAGGTAGAGAGGCAGACCCCATGTGGAGATCTTCATTGAATTAAACAGCTTAAGAACAGTGCAAAGCAACCTGCAACTTGGTCAAAGACAGAAATGCCAAGTGGTATAAAAAACAGCACACTCAAGTCTGATGCAACTCTGAAGGATTGGGAGTCCCCAGACCACTGCCTGCTGCAAAGTTAGGATTATTTGTTTGTGTCCACACAAATGTTTATTTCTTGTGTTATTTTCCAGTTTTCTACATTTAAAAGCTTGGGCAAGCCCAAGAAAAACGGACAAGAAAAATGGGGGACTTAACGTAGAAAAAATGTCAATTTGTCTTGCTGTTAGCTTTTATTGCTAAGTGCTACATATTCAAAATAGAGCAGCAGGCCACTTAAACTCAGTTAGTGAGTAATCATATTGCCTACAGGTGTTATAATACTTCTTAAATATTGTTTTTCTGAAGCCACAAGTAGCCCCCAAAACCAATGTCTTAGCAAAGAGGGTTTTAATGTTGTAATGTCTATAACAGCATTGTTTTTCTCAAGTGCAGGTCTGAAGGGAGAAAACACAAAGGATGGGTAAAAAAAAAACCTAATAATGAAAAAACCTGCCTCTGTTTGGACTTCTCTTGCTCTCTCTTATGCACACACACACTCGGCCGGAGACGTCTATAAATCATTTGTTTTTCAAAATCTCTAGCATGTTCTCTTTTTTTCCTTCACATCCAAGCTCAAAGGTAGATTTTGTTTCCATGACAACAGCAATCATTTCAGCAAGTAATAGAGATGGTAACATTTGCATTTTTCACATAAGCAGTAGCTGTCCACACAAGCATATGTCATTGTAAAGATGTCTCCACTGAATAAAATAATTACTTTCTCCCATTACAATGAACTGTGCAACGCTGAGCATGTTTATACTGTATGTAAACTATAATGATTTTCATCAAATTCTCAGCACAATAATTTGTTTGGGTTGACACGGCAAATTCCTGTAAATATTTTTGGTTGATACTCCAAAAATACTGCAATTGGATCGACTGTGATTGGATAGATGTCAATTCCTAATAAATCAGTTTACAAGTGTTTACTACATTCAGAATGTTTAATGTTACACTCTAAGATTCAATGACACCTGCAGTCATTCTCCTTTTGGTGACCCCAGTGAAAGAAATGCAGAGTCCATTTGGATTGTGAAGCTTCAAAGCTCCGGAGGTCAGTGGGAGGGCTGGGCTGAGGAATGCGATGCCACTCTTCAGCATCCACAATCACCTGCCTGTTTGACCAGCTTCATCTATACGGAAACTTGAAGGACAAATGCTAACACTCTTTTGGCAAAGAGAAATACCCCCAATGCAGTGGGTGATGACTCTTAACCTGCTGTAAAGTGGACAGCTTGGTTCTTGCTTTTTGATATGTTTTTGTAAGGGTTTTATTTGTCTCTTTGAAATCTTTCCTGTCGTCTAGCACGCAGTCTTTTTGGCCACCATAATTATGCCCACTGTCTCGGCACACATTCATGAGCTGTATTACTCCCCCATCCCCCGCATCCCAAAGTTCTTATTGTCCCCACACTGCTGACTCCTTTCATCTAACAGGCCCGTTGCTGTGGCAACCATATGCAGCCCCAGTGCTGTATCATTTTCTTTCTTTCAATGAGACATCAATTAGTAATGGTTGATGTGCCAGAGACAGTGATGATCGCATCTCTGCATCTCAGTCTGTGAGAGATGGAGAGATGGAGGTCAACTGGGAGAGTGAAGGAAATAGAAAGAAATGAGAAAATAGCAAGTGCATTGTGAATGACCGCAGGAATAGAGGAGCAAGCTGTGATGAGCCGTGAGGAGGCGAGAATTGGGTGGAGGTGCAGTGTAAGTGGGAGAGATGGAGAAGGAAACATGTGACTTGGGGAGCTGTAGTAAAATGCACTCCTGGGGCTTTGAGAGACTAATATAAAGTGCCGTGATGCCTGAGCACATCACATGGTCACGGAGAGGTGAGATAAACAAACCTAATGTGATGCAAAGTCTGTCTCTGAGTCATTCTCATAGTGGAAACATGCTCTGCTATTATGGGTTCAGTCAGTGTCATAAAAGTCATAAAAATGAATGATGAAAGCTTGTGGAACAGTTGATATTACATATAACACAAGTGGAACTCAACCCTTCACCTACAGAGTTTAGCTCCGAGGCATTGTGACATGCCCAGTGGCAATATTCAGACACTTTAGAAATCCTAGATTAGCTCAGTCAGGGGTGTGTTAGATTAAGGTTGGAACCAACCTGGAGCATCGCACAAGCAGTGCCGGGTATTTGATTCTATGGACAGTGAGCAAATACGGTGTTGTTAAGTACATCTAATGCAGAAGTGTTCTGCAATATATAATGACGTATAGAGCAGGATATAGAAAATATGATGTAGCAAACATGTATGTGGGATGTGATTTATTGATTTGAGATTAATAACCTAATGATTAATGATTTGAGAGAGTAGTGAACTGTGTACTGTATATGGAATAGTGGTTGGAGAACTCCATATATGTGTATAGGCAGTATCTATTGGGCCAGAGGAGAACGGCTGTGAATGGCATGACTTCACTCCCTCTCTGAGACAGGAGAAGCAAGCCAGCTGTGAGAGGCTGAGTCATCTACAGCTCGTGTGGAGGAGGAAAAGAGAAGGACAGACCCACTCTGCATCTCATCAGAGGAGTGGGGAAAATGCTCAAACACAGAGACATGGGACAAAACAAACGGAAACATGTAAATGTTAGATTTTGAGATGTGGCTTTGTGGTCGTTCATGCACCCTCGGTACATCCTAGTGTCTTACAAAATGCAGCTTAAAATTTGTAAAAGCCATAGTGTTCTATATCAAGGGGTAATTGAAATTTACCACTCATCAATTATGTCAAATCAAAGTCACCACCATTTTAATTAAATACCTTAACCCTAACCCCAACCCTAACCCAGTATCTTTAAATCTAAATTATTGGCCTTTGTTTTGCAAAATGTCCAGTTCTACAAAACGTAATGACTCAATATATAGAACTCAATATATAGAGTCAATATATAGAACTCTTGTAGTATTATTTTGAAAACAGGCTAGTGTGGTTAACAACCAATTATCATACACCTTAATTTTAGCTGCTTCTGGAACCCTTAAATAATAAACCTGTCTGCTTTTTGCACATCTAATGGATTTAAAAATTGCATCTCAATCAATACTGAATCAACTGAGAAGCCTAAGACTTCCTTAAGGGGCAAACTCACTTCTTAATGCTTCACAGCCTGCAGCCTGCTGACAGAAACCCAAAAATACAAACATGGCTAGCAGTGCTTTCATTTGCACAGTGACAGCTAGCCCCAGGCACACTTGAATTAGAAGTTTGCTTGAATACACCTCTCAGACTTTGTGTGTAAATGCAAAGCTTGATGTTAATCATTGGTCAATAGTGATTTTGCTTCCTACAAAATAAATAAATAAATCTGTCTTATTTATTTTTGCATGTTGAATCCAAGTTTTCTGAATTTCTCTTCCACTCATAGTTTTTTTTTGTTCCAGTGTACTCATGTCATTACATACATAGCATGAAAAAGTAATACCAAAGATGCCCTTTTTCCTGGCAGGCTACTGAAGAGGGATGTTTCTGAGGCCAAACATAAGCAAAACCCATACATTGTACATTTTAGAAATATCACTGTACACAAAGGTGTAACAACACCTTTATTTATGAATAAGTAATGCACAATAAATGTACAATTTACAAATGATACACGTGATACTAAATTCTTAAATTGCATTCACAGTTGGCATAAAATGTATTGTAAGGTCCATATATTTTAGTTTGGAAAGCAAAACTAGTTACAATTATTTATATGTCCTTGATATTTGTCCTTGTTGTGTGTGAGTGTGTGCAGAATACAATACTTTGCAGTCAACTGTTTTAGTTTAAAT